>JACEEZ010009965.1:115000-125000 GCA_016584305.1 Chionoecetes opilio | reverse complement strand
CTCTGCTTGTAGTGGGAGAGGGGGGTGGATGAGGCGCCGGGAGCAGATAAGGCCAGCGCACAGGCAGCCTTGGCAAGACGGTCCACTGTGTCATTCGCTGTTACTCCGATATGTGAGGGATCCATAGGAAGCGTATCACGAGAGAACGTCCAAGGGCCGTGGCTAGATGGCATAGTATCCGATTAACTAAGTTACGCGCTTCGGGCTTGGGGGAGGAGAGGGCACGGAGGGCAGACTGCGAGTCACAAACAATCAGACCGTTGCTCCTTGTACGTAACAGTAGAGCAATTACATCAGGAAGTCCGTGCAGCTCACAGGAGGTAGAGCTTAACGAGTCTGGCAGACGGCGACCGATCCAGTCTCCGTGCGGCGGTTCCATGGTAGGAGAGAAGACAGCACAGCCCGCACTTCCGTCCATCTGTAGAGAACCGTCAGTGTAGAGGGTATGAGGGCCAGGGATGGAAGAAATTACCTCGGTGATGGCCTCCAGGGCTCGTTGTTTCTGCAGGAGGGGCAGGTCCCTCCTACAGGTTGGTGTTTAGGAAACAACTGGGAATGGAATACGCCACGGGGGAGGACCATGGTCAATTTCCTCTTCGGGAACATTAAGATCCAGTCTCCGAAGGTCTCGGCAAACATTTCTATCAAGGGCGCAGCCACCTGGTCGAAGCTGAGGCCGAGGAGAGGCGGGCTCAAGCGATGTTTTAATGATGTTTGAGTATTGCGGAGAAAGGTGTGGGGAATGTAGGCACTTAACAGCGGAGAGTGTGACATTGGTGTAGGTTCGTTCCACTAGAGAAGGGAGAAGAAGCTCCTGCTGCATGCTAGCAATCCTAGTGGATATTGGGCAACCCAGAATGCAGCGCATTACCTTATTCTGAAACTTTTCGAGAGGATCCAGCGCTGTCTTGGGGAGTTGAGTAAGGGCCGGAGAAAGGTAATCAACAACTGACCGGATAAATGCTGTATAGATACTTCTGGCCACGGGGATGGAGACCCCGGCAGCGTTGTTGGTGAGCCAGCGGAGGGGTGCGAGGCGCCGCTGCAGCCGCGTCAGCAGGTCGTGAACGATGGGATGGACACGCTGCCGCGCCGGTGTGGTAGGAGTGACTCGAACTGGCGCGCCCAGGTAGACGTACTGTGTGCAAAGCGGCATGACGCTGGTGCCCACAAGGAGGTCAGGTAGTGTTCGTGGATTTCGGGGAGAGAAAATCCTGCTCTTCTCGGGGGAGATAATGAGGCCGCAAGAGGAAAAAGCCTCGTAAAACGAATGAAGAAAGTGCTGCAAATCTACTGGAGAGTAGGAGTGGGCGCAGATGTCACCAGCGTAGCACGTTACTGTGGTTCCTGGGATGTCAGGGAGTAGGAAAAGGAGGCGGTGTAGGAGAATATTGAAGAGAAATGGACTAAGGACACCGCCCTGTGGAGGACCATGATCAAAGCTTCTAGTTGTGCTGCAGGCCCCTTTAAAAACGACACGGGATGACCTGTTGCTTAAGTATCCTCGGATCCATTCCAAGAGATTTCCATGTACACCAGAATTCACAAGCTGGTTGAGGATCACGTCCCGATTCGCGATGTCGAAGGCACTTTTCAGGTCCAGAAATGCCACAACACTAGTAGAGGAGAGGCGGGTGTACAGCTCCAGGAGACAATGGTGTGTGCTGCGTTGTGGCAAGAATCCATATATTCTGGGCGAGAGTTTATCCCGAAGCCGAAACATGAGTCGATTAAGGATGATACGCTCCAGCACTTTACTGAAGCATGACGTAAGGGAGATTGGCCTAAACTTGTCGGTGCCAGGCTTGGGAATGGGTACAATGAGGCTCGTCGTCCAGGCTCGCGGCACGTACCCGTGACGGAGGCAGAGGTTGTAAAGCAGGAGAAGGGGGTCACCAGGTACTCTCATGAGAAGGCGCAGGACAGGGTACGTGATGCCATCGTGACCCGGGGCTGTTGTTTTGCTGCTAGCAAGAGCACGACGAAGTTCATCCTTCGTTATAGGCACATCCCCTTCCTCATCTTTCCTCAGCAGGGCTCCTGACAGGCGAAGAGCACGGCGAGATTTCTGTGAGGAGAGCGCCTCTTGCACGTGTGGAGGGAGGCTGTCAACACTGGACTGCTGAGACCAGGCGTCAATGAGATCCTGGGCATACCGAGTCGGACTGTGGTGGAAGGCACTTGGAGACTTTTTCCTTACCACCTTATTGATGAGACGCCACATGGATCCCACGCTCGACTGATGATTGATGGTATTGGTGAACTCGTGCCAGGCGTCGGTGTGAGCACATTGTTGTAGGGCAACTAGGGCAGCGCTGGACAGCTGGTATTGATGTAAAGTGTCGGGGGTTGGATGCCGCTGATAGGCGAGGCCGTCCTCCACTGCCCGTCCCTCCGCTGCCTTGATGCGACTGTCGAGTGTCCACTCATGAGCACCTGACTGGCGCTTGATGTTCGGTCTGCGGACATATCGGGTAAAAAAATTGAGTGTGGAGCAGATAATAGGGGAATAAAGCTTCTCAGGAGAATGACGATCAAACTTGGGGAGGAGAGCAGACATGAAGGAGATGTAGGTAGGGCAGTACTTTGGAGGGATACTGATGCGGGTACGCTGGAAATCAGGGGAAGGCACGGCAGGGATTGAGTAATGAAGGCTGAGGGCAAGGTGATCCGAGAAGAGGGCAGGGACAGATGAACACTTAAGCTGAGACGCCACGAGTCCGTAAGTAAGGATGTGGTCAAGAGTGCCTCCCAGAGAGTGCGTGGCGCCACCAGTATCCCAGCGAGTGAGGTGGTTGTGGCGAATGAACTCAACAAGCCGGGTGCCGCCACGGTTGACAGGATTGGAGAGGTCACCTAAAGCAGGGTGCCGGGCGTTAAAGTCTCCCATATATACCGCGCTGTGGGCCGTGGGAGAAGGTAGAGTATCGATAGTCAGTCTTCCTGGGGCAGAATAAACGTTACAGAGACGAATCGTGCCTCCTCCCAGCTTCACCTCAACGAGTTGAAATGTGGTGTTGTCATCGTCATAAGTACGGAGGAATCGATGCTGGACGGAGGAGTGGACGTAAGTTACGAGTCCATTCCTGACGCGGTGAACGTAGGAAACATAACCATTGAGGGAGGGAGCTGCAGCCCCAAGCTGAGCACGGCCAACAAAAGCTTCCTGAATAAATATAACATTTGGGTGATGACATACGCCTTGAGTGAAGCAGCTTTAGCTGGAGACGTTACGCCGCAAGCATTCCAAGAGAGGATATGAAGCTGTGCTCCTTTGCTCATCTTGTTTTACAGAAGCCTGTAACAAATAAAATAAGAAAGCACATTAGCTACCTACTATCACTATAGTACAAAACAAAAGATATAGAAAAACAGATAAAAATGAATGCGAGACAACAACTACTACATTTCCTTCATCTGTTCCAGTGGAAGTTCAGTGTTAGATAGAAAAGGACCAAAATGATAAAGTATTTGTTTTTCAGCATTAACTTAATAGCCTTACCATTCAACTCACATGCAGTCATGCACCATCGAAAACAATAAGAGACACCACTATTGCTGCAGTTGTTTTCCCTCCTTTGCTCGGCATAGAAACCTGTAAGAAATAAAAAAGCGCATGCTGTAACTACCCACCACCACTATAGCACAAAACAGAAGTCATAGGAAACAGAAAATAACGAATGCCAAATCAACAACTACATTTTCATCTTCTGTTCGAATGCTTAGCATAAAATAATCATAATTACACTGAAATTGAAGTTTTTTCAGCGTAAGCTCAATGCATTGACCACGCAGCTCACATGCACACATAGAAACACTGAAAAATACTAGAAATACATGCTCTGCATCATCATTGCAGAGAACATCACTACTAAGGTCCGAGTTAGTACCGATGTGGCTGGAATTCTCATTTTTTTTTGTTTTTAGGCTGGTAGAAATTTCCAGCAACTGTTTTCAGAAGGTTGACCCTCTATATCATGATCCTAGGTATATGTAGATTGGGTTTTTGTAGGCCAATATTTTACAGCACGCCGGGACCGATTTTTCACTTGGCTCCCTGGGTAACAGCAAATATGTGCATTTATAAATCAAGAAATAAACAATGTGTAAAGAGCACAAAAGCAGCACTATACACTGTAAGGAGAGGTCCAGGGATGCAGCGGGGCTCATATTCCTCACTCCCATACACATCTATCACCAACTAAGCCCATCCTCCCTTTCTTATCTCCCTACCTATCCCTTCTTCCTCACATTTCACACCTTCCATGGGGCCTGGGGAAGCGATGGGGCAAAGGTGTTGATCCACCGCGCAACGGGGGCTCCGGTTGATGCAAGATTACGGTGGGGAAATATCACTGAGTCACACTTGTACTTAGGGCGGAGCAGCAGTGTGTGAGGCAGGGGAGGCAGGCAGGGAGGAGGGAGGGGAGGAGAGGCAGGGGGGAGGCGAAAAGAGACAGGGGAGAAGCAAGCAGGGAGGGGAGGCAAGCAGGAAGGGGGGAGGGGAGGAGAGGCATGGGGGAGGCGAGAAGAGACAAGGGAAAGGCATGCAGGAATGGGAGGCTAGCAGGGAGGGGGGCGGACGAAGGGAGGGGGAAGATGACGCGAGGCCTCTGTAAGATATGTACCTCACCAAGTAACAAGCGTTTTCTTTGATATCCAACGTGAATATTCATGTTGTTACAGTTCATCAAACATGTTATTGAAGAGAAACCATATTTTGTCCCTAAATATTGTAGTTCCAGTCTGCTTTAGTGCAATTATAGACCCATACGTCATTCTGTACCGCACATACAAGGCAGATGGACGCGAAAAATCTGTTTGCGTGGATATCAGTGCGCGCCTCCGAAAAGGGAATGTTTACACATATGACGCACCATGTTTATAACAAAATAATGTAGAATATCAACACTTACAATTGTAGTTAGTATTTCGTTGCGTAGCCCTTCCCCTTGATGACCCTTTGAAGGCGACGTGGTACACTGTCAGCAAGATTTTGGCGGAACTCAGGCTTAAATTCTTCCCAACACTTTCTGAGCTCCATTTCAAGCTTGGGGAGTGCAGAGGTGTCACGTGAGTGGAGTTTGACTTTAATGATGGCCCAAAGATTTTCTATGGGTGATATATCGGGAGAATTACCTGGCCAGTCATCTATTCTCCCAATCTTGCAGTCATCAAGCCACTGTATCACATCTCGAGCTGTGTGGCACGATGCTCCATCCTGTTGGAAAATCTGTGCCTGTGTCTTTTCAAAGCAGGCCTCCAGGTTGTCATTTAAAAGATCAATATACACCACTTTGTTAACAGTTGTGTTCCTTGGGAAAATAACTAAGCTCCCAATACCATGAAAAGTAAAGCCACCCCACACTATTAAACTGGGAAGGTGTTTCGTGGTCTTTCGTGTGTAGCGAGGCTCGGTGGGGTCTGAGCCGGGGAGATGGTACACTTTTGCTGGTCCTCCTCCACTCACACAAAATGTGCTTTCGTCACTCCACAGCACAGCCCGCCACTTGTCGAGAGGCCAATCTCTGTATTTCTTTGCAAAGTGAAGCCTTTTCTTCCTTTGGCGGTCATTTATCAGTGGCTTATTCCGCGCCCGGGTACATCTGTAGCCAAGGTCACGTTTCAAAGTTTCCTGTACAGTACGAAGCGACACATTACCAAGAAGAGTATGATTTTCCTACTTCAGTTCTGTGGCTGTAGGGCTAGGATTGGCATCAAGCTGTCGCCTTAACACGCTCCTGGTTCTGTTATACGTTTTTTTTTGTTTCCCAGGTTGTTTTTTTGGGAGCGGGAGATTCACCTCTCCGCCAGCCTTAAATCGACGGATCAAATTTTGCACTGTTCTAAGCTTTAGTCCTTTAAGCTTGCAAATTTCCTTATTATTGATCCCAGTCTTGTAAAGATCAATGATTGTTTGAATCGTTGTGCCATCCGTATGTTTTCCACCCATTATGTAATCCAGCAAAACAGGCAAAAACACGGGATGTAGGGGAACGCTGGAGGCTATAAGCTCAAAATCATGCAAACTGTCAACCGCCTATGGAGGGAGGAGAGGGAGGGAAACCCTCCCTCCCACACACCGGTGAGTGTGCAAGATTATGTACGTCGCTGTCAGACATACGATTCATGCCTTCTGCATTTTTTTATAGCTTGGGAAGCAACTTTAAATCTGCGCGGTAAATCTCGATGAACGGATTCTGGCACCAAGATCATCCGCGCAAAGCCTGTAATAGTGCCGCACGGTACCCGAAACCAAAAAAATAAAGTGTACTCCGATGCATGTGAAAAGAATAATAGGATGAGTAATGAAACTTGATAAAATACGCGTTGGCACTTTTATAAAGCCACTCTCACGCCCTCTATCATCGTAGCGCATAACTATATTACACAATCCGTGACTTTTAATGGGTAGCTATTGTAAATCTTAAATACCCACTCATAATAGTTCTAAGGTATTTTTTCGCTCATCCTGATGTTATGTATTACTACAGCTTATCTTTCCTAACAATTTTTTCCTAGTACATGTGGTGTACAGTACATTATATTGTATACTACTACTACTCCCTTATACCACCGTATATATTATTTTATATCACCTCCCATTTGTTTTCCTTTCCCCCTCTCCCCTTCTCCTTTCCGCTTCGTCCCAGCGGCAAGACAAATATTTAACGTTCAGGTAAAACATTCATCGATATTTACCTGGAACTAATTTGCTACAACGATGAAAAATCAGGTGAAGGGATACGGAGGGCATTACACGTCTTCATTACACGTCAAGAACATAAGCCTGTTGTAGAATTTTGCTCATTATATTTTCATACTCTCTCTCTCTCTCTCTCTCTCTCTCTCTCTCTCTCTCTCTCTCTCTCTCTCTCTCTCTCTCTCTCTCTCTCTCTCTTCTTCTCTCTCTCTCTTTTCTCTCCTCTCTCTCTTCTCTCTCTCTCTCTCTCTCTCTCTCTCTCTCTCTCTCCTCTCTCTCTCTCTTTTTCTCTCTCTCTCTCTCTCTCTTTTTTTTCTTTTTTTTTTTTAAACTTAATACATTAACGAAGGTGAGTTTGATGTCTAAAGTCCTGACTGGGACGCCAAGGACTATCTCTAGCAGTATTATATTTTATTCACGACAAAATTATACAAAAATGGAAAAAGTACAGCAATTCTCTACTATGAAATAATACTGATACACGAGTGTTTAAGAAATTATACTAACAACTATACGCTAATACACATAATATAAAGAAAGTATACTAATATATTGATACACATATATATAAAAAAATGATACTAATGTATAACATTCATCTTATAATATAAATATTTAGTCATTATTTTTATTACGTCATATATCTATTGCGTTAGTTCCGCTTGCAGCCAGGCATTTACGCCCGATTTGAAGGCGTGCATGGAAGTGGTGAGGTGCAGGTCGGTCTGGCGCACCAAGGTGTTCCAGAGTCGACCATAGCTGGGTAGGAAGGAGCGGAGGTAATGTTCCGTCCTCAAGAAGGGCACAGTTCATGGTCGATGTTGTGGGCCGCACGGGTAGAGTGGGAGGGCCTGGCCCGTGGGTTGAGGCGCAGCTCTGCTAGTTGTAGGAGCTGCATCCTGTGAGCCTTGTACATGACGCACATGCCTGCCACGTCACGCCGCTGCTGGAGAGGTTGAATTATCTGTGCAGCAGCCTCAGGGGCTTTCAGCCGGGCCAGCCGCTGGGCTCTGGCTTGAACCCGGAAAAGGAGCGGAGGTATACGGGGGCAGGAGGACCATGCGAGGGGCGAGTATTCCATCGGGGAGCGGACTTGTGACTTGTAGAGTTTTGCCGACTCCCTGAGCGTCCGGGAAAGGTGCGCGACGCGTCGGATTGCAGCTCAGTTTCCAGGCAGCATCCTTGGCGATCTTCCTGACGTGGCTGGTGTATGTGAAGCCAGAGTCGAACTCCACCCCTAGAATGTTGACTGACTCCTGGAGGTGTATTTTTCTGCCTTCCAGGAGAATGGCGTGTTTGGTCCCAGTTGACTGCATTTTGTCTGCGGGAGATGAGGACGGCTTGGGTCTTGTCTGGTGCAAAGTTGCTTGCCATCTCTTGCCCCAGGAGGCGATGCTCTGCAGTCCCTGGTTGATATAAGACTGTGTTGTGGCGGTCACTCCTCTCACAGGTGAATGTGAGAGTACAGTCGTCTGCGTACGCTTTTTGCCTCAGGAATCAGCTGCAGGATGTCGTTGAAGTAAACGTTCCATAGTAATGGCCCAGTACCTTCCTTGAGGGACACTGGCTTGATATATTTTCAAGGGGATGTGACCTTCACCACCACGCGCTGATTTTCTTTCAGGGAGGTAATCTTGCAGGAGGTGTAACAGGTCACCGCATATCCCCAGGCTTCTCAGCTTGGATATGATGCCCTTGGATGCCACACCCTATCAAAGGCACCAGCGATGTCAAGGGCGACGACGAAGGTGTCTTCGCCCCGATCTAGGAGTGGTTCCAGGCTGCTGAGTCCCAGGAGAAGAAGGTCCTGCTGCAGATCTCCCCCTGTCGGAAGCCGAATTGCCTTTAATTTAGCAAGCGGTGAGCGTCAAAATATGTAGTGATTTTGGAGGCAATAAATTGACTCAAGAACTTTCCCAACAACGGAAAGGAGGGAAATGGGGCGGTAGTTCTGAGATCGCCTCTGCTTTTTCTTTTTGGGGATAAGCACAGACTCTCGCCACTTTCCACTCAGATGGCCACTGCTGAGATGAAAGGCACTCCCGGAAGATGGTACCCAAGAGGCACAGCAAGTTGTGAGGCACATTTTTTAACAGGTGAGGGCTGATACTATCTGGTCCCGAGCGCTTTCTTGGGATCAACTTGTTGAAAGTTGTTGCAACACCTCCTCCGTGGTAATGGTGATTTTTCCCCTAGGGCGGCCTTGGTTAGAACCGGAACTGCAGGAGGTTCACGTTCTGGGTCAGGAGCTGTCATTTTGGGAGGAGAAGTGGGCAGCCAACACCTGAGCTTTACCCCGGTGACTTGTGACAACAGAGCCATCAGGTGCTGCCCAACGGTGGGATGCTGTCGTCACGAGAAGCCCTGTTGTTGTTTGATGCTGCTCCACCAATCCTTATGCCCACTGACTGGCATGTTAGCTTTTGCTTGAGGGGATCCCTAGTTATCCTCCCTTTTTCTTTTTCCTTTTTCACCCATTTTTACGGACCGTGGTGGGACTTTTATTTGAACCTTCCTATTGTTTGGTTTTCCGTGTTTGACAAAAAGGGTTCTTTTCCTTTTTACCGTCCTTGCCTTTTCCCAGTTCCATTTTCTCGCATTCTTCTTTTCTTCCTTCTTTTTTAAAATTTTTTTTTCTCCCTTTTTTTCAAAAACCTTCCCGTCAAAATTTCCTTCTCCTAAACCAACCCCTTTTCTCTCCCCCTTTTTTCCTCCCCCTTTTCCTTCTTCCTGGTGGGTAAAATTCTTCCTCTCCATTTAGAAAAATATATTCTTAATCTTGCTTTACATTAAAATTTTCTTATTTTAACGTGGAGATCGATATTTTTTGAACTTCTCCCATGCTTCCCTAATACCCGGTAAAAATTTATGGGGTTTTTTAAAGTTAACATAAAATTTAAAGTTAGTGTACCTACCATTTAAGGGTTCCCCCCAAACGGCACCATTGTGTTTAAAGGGGATTTTTTCCCCGAACCCCCTTCTGCCTCTCGCGGGCCCATGCCCACCGCCCCCTTCCCCCCCCCGGCCCCCCCTGCCTCCTACGCCTACCATTGCCCCGGCCCGCTTCCCCCCGCCTCACCGCTTTGCCTTTTCCCCCCTTCCTCCAACCGCCTCCCTCCGCCTCCCACCGGGCCCTTTTCTGGCCCCCCTGTTTTTTTCGCCTCACCCCCTTTTCCTCGCCAGCCACTTCACCCTCTGCCTCCCTGCGCCCTCCACCCTCCCCGCATTCCCCCACTCCCTGCTCACCTACCCCCCCTCCCCCCGCCCCCTTTTTCTCACCGCCCTTGGTCTCCCCTC
>JACEEZ010009965.1:77500-110000 GCA_016584305.1 Chionoecetes opilio | reverse complement strand
ACTCTCTTCTTTATCTGGTTTCTTGTAAAATACACTCATACTGACATTTCATTTCTGATATATCTATTTTTTGACTCTTCAATCTTCTCTTTTTGATTGACGAATTTCAATTTTGTATTCATTGACATTTTTTTCTTCTTGTTAGTCTTGCGCATTTTCTTTTTCCAACTCGTTTTCTTTTATTTTCTTCCTTCTTTTTCTTGCATCTGTTATTGCTATACTGCGTTTTTTCATGCTCACTGCTCTTCTGAACTGCTAACTGCATGCCTCCCCAATCGGAGTCCCCATCTTCCGCGGCCTCGCTGCACAAGACTTTCTACTCAAATTATCATCCCTAGTTTGTCCTTCTTCCTAATACAAGAGTTAATCGGTGTATCTACTCTTTCATCCCTTTGACTGGTAAACTCTGGATCTCTCTTCCTGTTTTTATTTCCAACCTTCCTACGAATTAAATATTTTCACGAGAGGAGTGACAAGACACCTTCTGAACTAAATTGGCCATCACCCTTTTCTTTATTCTCTTACTGTCTTCTTTATTGGGACTGGCAACTAAGCGGCCAGTTTTTACCTCTTTTTTGTTTGCCCTGGGCCAGTCCTTTTGGTGTAAAAAAAGAAAAAAGAAATACTCTTATCCACCATCATAATTTCCTCCTCTTCCACCCCCTCCTCTCTTATCTAGATGAAAATAACTTAATATTAAACTCCCAACATGGTTTTCGAAATAAGAGATCCTGCTTAACAACCTACTCGATTTTTTCAATGTCATTTATTCAAACTTGGACGCTAAAATTCTCTCTGAGATAATATACCTTAATTTTAAGAAAGCCTTCGATACAGTTCCCTATAAGCTACTTTTGACCAAGCTAAGGGCGCATGGTTTAGGAGAGCAGTTATGTTCATGGATTGGCGATTTGCACTCAAATCGTAGACAACGCATAGTAATAAATGGCGAGGTATCTGATTGGTTAGAATGTTAGATTTTACTAGTGGGGTGCCTCAGGGCTCGGTCTTGGGTCCTACTCTTTTTCTGATATATATCAATGATCTGGACTGCGGACTTGTCTAACATATCAAATTTGCTGATGACACAAAATTAGGCGGTAAAGCATATACTAAAGAAAACTGTGAACTCATACAATTTGATCTAGACAAACTATCAGATTGGAGCGATAAATAGCTATTAAAATTCAATTCCGATAGATGTAAAGTAATGCATAGAAACAACGATAACCTCAAATATAACTATCAAATGCAAAATAAATCGTTAACTGCGAAGTACAGCAAGAAAAGGATTTAGGTATCATCATTAGTAATGATCTTAAAACCAGTACGCATTGGCTGGCTGCCAGTAAAAAGGCGAATATGATGTTGGGCTTCATTAAACGCAACTTTGAACATAAAACTCCGAAAGTAATGACACGATTATACACGTCTTTGGTTAGGCCGTACTTAGAATATGCCGTTCAATTCTGGTCGCCTTGTTTCGTAAAAGATCAAGCTAAATTGGAATCAGTTGAAAGAAGAGCAGCCAAACTAATTCCATCTCTGCACAATTCATTTTATGAAGAGAGACTGTGGAAACTTAATATGTTTTCCTTAAAGGATCGTAGAATCCGTGGGGACTTGATAGAAACCTTTAAGATCCTTAAAGGATTTGATGTCATTAATCAAGACAACCTAGTCGAGCTTTCTCCTCCCGTGACAACAAGAAACAACGCTTTAAAACTGAATGGTCAACGTTTGATCACAGATCTCCGTAAAAATGATTTCAATGTTAGAGTTGTTCATCGATGGAACAAATTACCAGCAAATGTTGTCGAAGATTGGCAAATAATAATAATTTAATAATAACTTCATTTAAAAGTAGACTTGACGCGCACTGTAAAGTAACTGGGTTTTGATGTTGCCCTGCGAATTTATATTATAGTCACCCGGATCGATTAGTGTTAGTGGTAGTTGTAGTTAGCATATTTCATATACTATCATTCTTCATTACGAAACTTCCATGTTCCTATCTTCTTTAGGGACATGGTATCCTTTTCCAACTGTCCTCTGACATGTAGTTGATAGTTAGTAGTATGTAGTTCAGCAGATACCCTAGTTATAGACCAATAGGTCTCCTGGTGTCTGTTATTTCTATGTATTCCTATGTATTCCTCCTCCTCCTCCTATCCACTCCACCCTGCACACGTTCAATCATAAAACAAAACACGCAGGCAAGATCCTCTTAGCAAGCAATGAGCAAAAATTTGGGAAAATCCCACAAAACATAAAAAAGTAACAGAGTAAAAAAAGAAAATTGCTGAGTCTGCAAAGTTACGAGGCAATCAATCAGCTTGGAAGAGGTGGGGGAGGAGGAGGAGGAGGAGTCACTTGCATGCCTTTAGAATTAGTAAGCACTGTGACGTCATAAGAGAGATAGATAGAGAGAGAGAGAGAGAGAGAGAGAGAGAGAGAGAGAGAGAGAGAGAGAGAGAGAGAGAGAGAGAGAGAGAGGAGAGGAGGAGAGAGAGAAGAGAGAGAGAGAGAGAGAGAGAGAGAGAGAGAGAGAGAGAGGGAGAGGAAAAGAGAGAGAGAGAGAGAGAGAAGAGGAGGCGTTGGTTCCAAATGAGATGTTATTGTGTTGTAGATGTAATTATCGGTCTAATCACCTCTTTGCTGCCGGGCTAGAGTGTCTCGTGCTAATGACACACATACTCACAGACAGACAGACAGACAGACAGACAGACAGGCAGGCAGACGCAGAGACAAGGAGGTGACACGTGCGTATACTAACACTAATTTGGAAGGATTTGTTGATGCGATAATATATGAATACTTACAAGAGATAGAGAGAGAGAAAAAAGAAGAAGAAAAGAGAGAGAGAACAATCAGACATTACAAAGAAAGGTTGAAGGATCGAATGAATGAATAAGTATATCAATGAATAAATAGAAGCAGAGATAAAAGACGAGGAAGGAAAGGAAAAAAATGTCTTTACTCTATGAAACTTCTCGCATCTTAACCCTGTATTCCTCTTCCTCCTCCTCCCCCTCCTACTCCTCCCCCCTGCATTGAGGCATAATGACCGCCAATACAAGGACTGATTAAGCAGAGCCTCGCCGCCGCTGCTCATTACGACCATTGGGACAAGAATGACGGAAAGCGCTCATTACGACTTACCATCACAATCCAACCTCCTCCTCTTCTAATTATCCCTCCTCCTCCTCCTCCTCCTCCTCCTCCTCCTCCTCCTCCTCCTCTTCCTTTCCTTCCTCCTCTTCTTCTTCTTCTTACCCGCCAGGGTGGCCTGGTGGTAGAGCGCGCGCCCCGAGTGTAGAGACCCTGCATTCGGTCAGCGGTTCGAGTCCACCAAGTTCGTCCTGAAGTGGTTGCGCTTTGTATAGTCAATAACCTGGTAGTTGGTACTTGCAAAGGGTCTAGATAGGATCAGAGTATCTTATCTTCTTCTTCTTCTTCTTCTTCTTCGTCTTCGTCTTCTTCCTTCTCCTGTTCTTCTATGCTAGCAGAAAATGAGGTATGTCCATTTTTGTGTCAACGTGGAATGAGGTAGAATTTGATCCGTTTTTTTCTCGGTAATATGAAGTCATCCAGGTTTTACGCGATGTATCAATGAGGCTCTCTCTGTCCCCCTCGGTGTGTGGGGTGGGTATGTGGTTTTGTGTGTGTGTGTGGTGTGTGTGTGTGTGTGTGTGGGGTTTGGTGATTGTGTGTGTGGGGGGTGGGGTGTGGGTTTTGGGTTGGGGCTGTGTGTGTGTGTGTGTGTGTCCGCTAAACTACTACGACTGAGAGTAAGCAATTTGTGTAGGTAGAGAAATAGAATAGTAAAAAAAATAGGGTTGTTATTTTAACAACGTGGAACCATTTATGTGGTTAGTGGATGGGCGAAGTAACAAAAAAAACAAGCTGGTAATCATCCTTATTTAGTTATTACGTACTAGTTTTTTCATAGCATATAAAGAACACATCAAGGGATTACAAGACTACATTTAAGAAGATGAAAACCCACCTGGTACTTGCCCAGTGCTCTAAAACATAACACAATACATCTTTGCCTCTCACTATCACGTTAACTGCCTGGCTGTAAGGATGCATTGGGTTCGCTTCTGGTAAGGGTTCGGCTTTGGAATTTAAGTCTCGCTGCGTATCATTTGGGGAAGACGTAATTTATGTGTTTGATTCTGTATTTTTTTTATCTAATTGTACAAGCGAGCGAAGCGAGCTTGGGCACCTATTTCAGCCGAAATCAGGTGTCATATAGGCTTGTAAAATGTTTCCTCTTCTTCTTCTTCTTGTGACTACTTATGTGGGGAACGGGTATACAGGCGCAAAGGAAGAAATTTGGCGCAGAAAGTTATATTCCGTCTCTTAACTCATTGTCCAAGCGAGCGAAGCGAACTTTTATCATTTATGCTAAAATTCGTAATATATTGTGCCTGGAGACATTACTGCAGCGAAAGTACTGCATTAGTGCAATGAAAATAAAATGTTTTCGTAATCCTCCCAACAACAGTGTCTGTTGTCATATAGTTTGGTACACCTCCACCATCACCACACCACCACCACCACCACCACACCCAGCTCCACACCACACCATCACCACCCTACCACTACCACCTTACCACAACCACCCCCACACCCACCACACCACCCCCCCCCTCCCACCACCACCCCCCCCTCTACCCACCACCCACCTCTACCACACCACCACCACCACCACCACCACACCACCACACCACCACCACAAAAAACCACAAACCCCCACCACCACCAGCACACCACACTACCCACCTCTACCAACCCCCACACCACCACCACCACACCACCACCACCACCCTGCACCCCACCCACCACCACCCCCCACCACCACCACCACCAAAATCACCCCTACCACCACCACCCCTTTACCACCACCACCACCACCACCCCCACCACCACCACCACCACCTCTACCACCCCCACACCACCACCACCACCACACCACCCCACACACCACCACCACACCACCACCCCCACACCAACCACACCCCCCCACCACACCACCACCACCCCCCCACCACCACCCACCACCACCACCACCACCCACACCACCACCCACCACCACCACCACCTTCCCACCACCACCACCCCCACTACCACCACCACCACTACCACCACACCACCACCACCACCCATCCCCCCACCACCACCACCACACCACCACCACACCACTACCACCACCACAACCACCACCACCACCACCATTCACCACAACCACACCACCACCACCACCACAACCACCCACCACCCACCACCACCACCACACTACCACCCCACACCCCCACCCCACCACCACCACCACCACCACCATACCACCACCACCATCACCACCACCACCATACCCCCATCCACCCCCACCACCATCACCACCACCACCACCCCACCACACCCCATCACCACCATCACCACCACACCACCACTACCACCATCACCACCACCACTAACCCACCACCACAACACACCACCACCCCCACACCACCACCACCCCACCCCCACCAACACCACCACCACCACCAACACCACCACTACCACCACCACCATCACCACCACTACCACCACCATCACCCCCACCCCCACCACCACCACCACCACACCACACCATCCCATCCCACCACCACCACCACCATTACCACCATTACCCCCACCACCATACCCCCAAACCAACAACCACACCACCCCCACCACCACCACAACCACCATCCCCCAACCACCAACCACCACCACAGCACCACCACCACCACCCCCACCACCACCACCACCACCACCATCACCATCACCACCACCAAAAACCACCACCACCACCCACCACCACCACACCACCACACCACACTACACCACCCTCACCACACCACCACCACCACACTACCACCACCACATCACCAGCACCACCACCACCACCACCACCACCACCACCACCACCACCATCACCATCACCACCACCACCACCATCACCATCACCACCACCACACCACCATCACCACCACCACCATCCACCATCACCACCACCACCACCACCACCACCACCACCACCACCACTACCACCACCACCACACCACCATCCACCACCACCACAACCACCACCATCACACCACCACCACACCACCACACCACCATCACCCACACCACCAACCACCACCCAACACCACAACCACCACCATCACCACCACCACCATCACCACTCACCATCACCACCACCACCACCACCAACACCACACCACCACCATCACCACCACTACACCACCATCACCACACCACCACCACCACCACACCACCACCACCACACCATCACCACAACCACCACCACCACACCATCACCACCACCACCACCACCACCACCACCACACCACCATCACCATCACCACAATCACCACAACCACCACCATCACTACAACAACCACCATCACCACCACCACCACCACCGCCATCACTACACCATTTTTTTTTTTTTTTTTTAGAAATTTTTTCAAGAATAATTTAGCAATTTTCTTTTCTTTGTAAAATTAAAGAAAATCAAAGAAGGAGATGGTGAAGGTTAGGTTGGGTTAGGTCAGGTTGTAATAGAAGTATTTTAAGGTGAGGGTATTTAAAAAGTTGACTTTAGCCTGTGCGAGCTTGGACACGTTCCACATCTTTAGTGTGGACGTCTATTTCCTAGTACTTATGAATTCTTCGCTAAATTTTCTTCATAATACGCTTATTGTAGAGTCTAGTCTAGAGAACATGGCAGAAAAGAGGCATTTTTGTTTGTTGATCAAGGATAAACAGCGAATTTTAGTCATATATGGTTGTGTCTTTAAGATTATTGAAGCAAAATGATAGCGTATTTTCAGAAGTCATCGTTAAGCTAAGATAAAAGGATGAATGATTGTACTTATTATAGTGTCTGTTTTATAGGATCTGACAGCATAGCGGGATTTTTGCTTTTTCTTCTTGTGGTTTTTTGGATAAAATTTTCATTTTTAGAAAATTTTCTTTGGACTATGTTTTTCTGGATTTTGTATTTGACTTAATTTTCTCTTTGCCCTTTCCCATCTCCTTATGATATATAAGAAAAGGTAGATGAATGCATGAATACATATGACCACCTGTTTCTGATCCCCTTCCCTTCTCACAACCTTTCCATGAGTCAGAGTAACGTGGGAACCTACAGGTGATCAAGCGGCTCAGGTGTACCCAGGTAGCTGCCAGGTGTAACACAAGATATTTATGTCCTTATAGCTACAAGCACAAGTCTCACCTTCCCCACCCTTGCCTCCTCCTCACACATAACTACAAGCACAAGTCTCACCTTCCCCACCATTCCCTCCTCTTCACACTTAATTAACTACAAGCACAAGTCTCACCTTCCCCACCCTTGCCTCCTCCTCACACATAACTACAAGCACAAGTCTCACCTTCCCCTCCCTTCCCTCCTACTCACACTTAACTACAAGCACAAGTCTCACCTTCCCTACCCTTCCCTCCTACTCACACTTAACTACAAGCACAAGTCTCACCTTCCCCTTCCTTCCCTCCTCCTCACACGTAACTACAAGCATTAGTCTCACCTTCCCAACCCTTCCCTCCTACTCACACTTAACTACGAGCACAAGTCTCACCTTCCCCACCCTTCCCTCCTCCTCACACTTAACTACAAGCACAAGTCTAACCTTCCTCTCCCTTCCCCCCTTCTCACACTTAACTACAAGCACAAGTCTCACCTTCCCAACCCTTCCCTCCTCCTCACACATAACTACCAGCACAAGTCTCACCTTCTCAACCCTTTCCTCCTCCTCACACCTCACCCCTCCTACTTCCCTTCAATCTTCACAAAGTATTGCTGCGTTAATTCAAAGCTTTGTCGTGCCCGTGGTCTTAATCGGATCGGACGTAAGCCCCTTGAGACCATTCGTAAAGTCAGAGTTAAGATGACTGTGTGTATGTCTGTTACTTCTCCCAGCACAGACAAGGTTACTTCAGTTATTGCGTTATAATTTGTTCTTACCTGGGTTATATTTTGTTACTACCTGGGTTATATTTTGTTCCTACCTGGGTTATATTTTGTTCCTACCTGGGTTATATTTTGTTTCTATCTGGGTTATATTTTGTTTCTACCTGGGTTATATTTTGTTCCTACCTGGGTTATATTTTGTTTCTATCTGGGTTATATTTTGTTTCTACCTGGGTTATATTTTGTTCCTACCTGATGGTGTTTTGTTCTTTACTTTACACTGGGCGGGGTTATAAACATGAAAATTCTTACTTCTTTTTTATTTCTTCTTGATTTTCCTTCTCTTCTTGATTTCTTTGAACCTTAAGAAGAGAAGTAGCAAGGCACTTTGGGTATTCAACATTTTCATTTTGTTGTCTTTTCAAAGATAACACACATACACACTCACCTGAAAATACGGATGAACAGGTAAAGTAATGAGGCATAAAAGTAGATGTAACCTCGAATAACACACACACACACACCACACACACACACACACACACACACACACACACACACACACACACCCCACACACACACACACACACACACCACACACACACACACACACACACACACACACACACACACACACCACACACACACACACACACAACACCACACGCACGCACGCACGCACGCACGCACGCACGCCGCGCGGCCACGCACGTACACACACACACCACACACCACACACACACAACACACACACACACACACACACACACACACACACACACACACACACACACACACACACACACACACAACACACACACACCACACACAACACAACCATGCGCATCAAGTGTAATTGGTGTGAATTACTTCTCTCCTCTCTCTCCTCTCTCCTCTCTTCTCTCTCTCTCTCTCTCTCTCTCTCTCCTCTCCTCCCTCTCTCTCTCTCTCTCTCTTCTCTCTCTCTCTCTCCTCTCTCTCTCTCTCTCTCTCTCTCGCTCTTCTCTCTCTCTCTCTCTCTCTCTCGCTCTCTCACTCTCTCTCTCTCTCTCTCTCTCTCTCTCTTCTTCTCTCTCTCTTCTCTTCATCCTTCTCTTCTCCTCTCTCTCTCATCTTCTTCTCCTCATCTCTGACTCTGAGAACTCTTCTTTAGAATTGTTTTTATTCTCTTCTCTCTCTTTCTACTCTTCTATTCTCTATCTTTCACTACATGATTCTCTGCTACTGTGTTACCTATCTCTTTTACTTTTTTTTCTCTACTCTACAATATTCTACATTTACTTCTCCTTTATCATTCTCTATTCCTTTCACTATCTTTCTTCTTCATCTCACTGTCTACTTTCTTCTTTTCTTTAGTCTGGATCGCTCCTTTTCTCCCCCTTCCCCTTTNCCTGAGCCTACTCAACACTACATTAGACCTCATGACACACACAGATAGCCCCGAGTTAACGGTTACCACTACTACTCTCGACCTGTGACGGGCTGTGAATCAGTAAGGGTCCTGACAGTTAGGGCTATATTCAAGAACTTTTCTCCACCCGTTGTGTCGGGCCACGGCATACAGGAATCATTTGAAAACATCGACTCGTCGCGCTCCACTGGTTGCGTTGAGTCAGCTGATTGCACATCCCACCTCCATCCCGCTCTGCCTTATTCCATCCTATTTCTTCCCAGACCATTACAGGTGAGTTTTCAACACAGCCAAGAGTAACATGCATACCTTGTGAATGCACACGTGTCATAGTTAAGGTAAAATCAGGTCCAGGAGGCCTTATATAGGTGTGTGAAATTTGTGAGGAAACCAGGCGGCGGCAGGAGGATGGAGGTCAGCGATTGTGTGGAGCAGTACTGGCGGGCCGTTCAAATGTACTCGCAAGCATAATTCGGGCCATTTTTTCTGGACCAACGCCTCAGACAAGTGGCGAACACTAACTAAGCTATTGTTTTAATGTCAGAAATTTTAAATTTCACTTGTAAAATGTATTAGATATGTATAAAACAGTCAAAATACTGATGCCGCTTTGGGCTCGCTTGGGTTAGTACGACTGTCAAATATCCACCAGTCGGGGCATTTCTTGTAGATGCCACCAGGGGAGGTACGACGGTGGAGAATCTCCATCGGTCGGGATTTGACGAGCATTCTTCAATATAGCCCTTAGTGACCACCATCGGGATTTAAGGTACCAGGGGTCACTGCTGCAGGGGGCATTGAAGTGTACGGCGTCCTACATGGAAAGTACACAATCCGCAGTGGATTGAACGGAGCTGGGGCCTGATTGACTGCTGCCTCCCAAGAAAGCGCCAGGCAAGGCTGCCACACCACCCTTGAACCTCCGTAATGTGTTCCCACCATTACAAAACATACATAACATGACCCTACTGTCAAGCTCTAAACCTACCCCTACAAACATAGTAGTAGTTAGCCATAGATTACAGCTTTCAACTTTCCTCACAAATTCCATGCAGTTTTTCTATACTGCATGGTATCACTTCATTTCCGGCCAGCTTCGGCTGGAAGGATGGGTGGATGGGGAGGAGCCTTCTACTTTCCTATCCTTTCTCTCTTATTATCTAGTTAGTGTAGTGTAGTTAAAGCAAACAGCCTTGTAATGACCTATTGCTTTGTTGCTGTTTGTGTTTCCTTTGTAATCTTTTGTAATCCTCCTTTCCTTCCTCTTCTTCTTCTTTTTCTTCTTTTACTTCTTCTTCTTCTTTGTTTTCTTCCTTCTCCTCTTCTTCTATACTAGCAGAAAATGAGGTTTGTCCATTTTTTTGTTAACGTGGAATGAGGTAGAATTTGATCCGGTTTTTTTTCTGGGTTATGTGAGGTCACCCAGGTTTACGCAATGTATCAATGAGGCTCTTTCTCTCCCCCTCTGTGTGTGTGTGTGGTGTGTGGTGTGTGTGTGTGTGTGGGTGGGTGGGTAGGTGGGTGGGTGGGTGGGTGGGGTGTGTGTGTGTGTGTGTGTGTTTTGTGTGTGTGTGTGTGTGTGGTGTTGTGTGTGTGTGTGTGTCCGCTAAACTACTACGACTGAGAGTAAGCAATTTGTGTAATGAGAGAAATAGAACAGGAAAAAAAAGGGTTGTTATTTTTACAACGTGGAACCATTTATGTGATTAGTGGAGGGGCGAAGTAACAAAAAAAACCAAGCTGGTAATCATACTTATTTAGTTATTACGTACTAGTTTTTTCATAGCATATAAAGAACACATCAAGGGATTACCAGTAAGACGCCTTAGTCGGCGAAGGACGAGCGATCCCGTAGAAACCCGCCGCACGTGCGGACGTGCTGCGTCACCCGGAGTTTGACCTGTGTGACATGACCCCATTGAATGGGGGGGGCTATCAGATGGCGAAGACCGCTTGTCAATCGGAAGCGGGATTACAAAGATATAAGCTAATGAAAAGCGTGATGGTCGGTCGGTCGGGTCGGGTTGGATCGGGTTGGGTCGGGTCGGGTCGGGTCGGCCGCTAAGTGAGAAAAATTCCGTATCCAGTGAGGACTCACGAGCGCTTCGCGCTTGCTCGTAACAAGACTAAATTTAGGAAGATGAAAACCCACCTGGTACCAGCCTAGTGCTCTAAAACATAACACAATACATCTTTGCCTCTCACTATCACGTTAAATGCCTGGCTGTAAGCATCCATTGGGTCGCTTCTAGTAAGGGTTCGACTTCGGGATTACAGTACCGCTGCGTATCATTTGGAGGAAGACGTAATTTTCGTGTTTGATTCTGTATTTTTTTATCTAATACTTATGACTCCTTCGCATAATTTTCTTCATAATACACTTATTGTAGAGTCTACTCTAGAGAACATAGCAGAAAAGAGGCATTTTTGTTTTGTTGATCATGGATAAACAGCGAAATTTAGTCATATATGGTTGTATCTTTATGATTATTGTAGCAAAATTATAGCGTATTTTCAGAAGTCATCGTAAAGCTAAGGTAAAAGGATGAATGATTGTATTTATAAAAGTGTCTGTTTTATAGGATCTGACAGCACAGCGGGATTTTTTGCTTTTTCTTCTTTAGTTTTTTTGGATTAAATCTTTTTTTGTTTATTTTTTTTGTTTGAATCATGTTTTTCTGGATTTTGTATATGACTTAATTTATTCTCTTTGCCCTTTCCCAGCTCCTTATTATATATAAGAAAAGGTAGATGAATGCATGAATACAAATGACCACCTGTTTCTGCTCCCCTTCCCTTCTCACAACCTTCCCATGAGTCAGACTAACATGAGAACCTACAGGTGGTCAAGCGGCTCAGGTGTACCCAGGTAGCTGCCAGGTGTAATACAAGTGATTTATGTCCTTATAACTACATGCACAAGTCTCACCTTCCCCACCCTTGCCTCTCCTCACATTTAACTACAAGCACAAGTCTCACCTTCCCCTCCCTTCCTTCCTACTCACACTTAACTACAAGCACAAGTCTCACCTTCCCCTCCCTTCCCTCCTCCTCACACTTAACTACAAGCACAAGTCTCACCTTCCCCTCCCTTCCCTCCTCCTCACACTTAACTACAAGCACAAGTCTCACCTTCCCCTCCCTTCCTTCCTACTCACACTTAACTACAAGCACAAGTCTCACCTTCCCCTCCCTTCCTTCCTACTCACACTTAACTACAAGCACAAGTCTCACCCTCCCAACCCTTCCCTCCTCCTCACACCTCACCCCTCCTATTGCCCTTCAATCTTCACAAAGGGTTGCTGCGTTACTTCAAGGTTTTGTCGTCCCCGTGGTCTTAATCGGATCGGACGTAAGCCCCGTGAGACCATTCGGAAAGTCAGAGTTAAGATGACTGTGTGTATGTCTGTTGCTTCTCCCAGCACAAACAAGGCTACTTCAGTTATTGTGTTATAATTTGTTCTTACCTGGGTTATATTTTGTCTCAACCTGGGTTATATTTTGTTTCTACCAGGGTTATATTTTGTTCCTACCTGATGGTGTTTTGTTCTTTACTTTACACTGGGCGGGGTTATAAGTCATGAAAATTCGTACTTCCCTTTGATTTCTTCTTGATTTCTCTTCTCTTCTTGATTTCTTTGAACCTTAAGAAGAGAAGTATCAAGGCACTTTGGCTATTCAACACTTTCATTTTGTTGTCTTTTCAAAGATAACACACATACACACTCACCTGAAAATATGGATGAACAAGTAAAGTAATGAGGCATAAAAGTAGATGTAACCTCGAATACACACACACACACACACACACACACACACACACACACACACACACACACACACACACACACACACACACACACACACCTGCGCATCAAGTGAAATTAGGTGTGAATTACACCTCTCTCTCTCTCTCTCTCTTTTCTCTCTCTCTCTCTCTCTCTCTCTCTCTCTCTCTCTCTCTCTCTCTCTCTCTCTCTCTCTCTCTCCTCTCTCTCTCTCTCTCTCCCCTCTCTCTCTCTCTCTCTCTCTCTCTTCTCTCTCTCTCTCTCTCTCTCTCTCTCTCTCTCTCTCTCTCTCTCTCTCTCTCTCTCTCTCTCCTCTCTCTCTCTCCTCTCTCTCATGAGCTCTATAAACACGACTATTATTCTCATGAATCGCTGGGGTATCGCTTGCTTTACATGGACGCTGCTATCTATGTATCTGCTTTTATCTATGTATTACGGGGGAAAAAAAAGGATTGAATGGAAGCCGGGAATCGATGAGCCCCACGTCGGTAATTTAGGAGAGATTCGGATACGCAGCGAGGGAATCCGGTTATTTAGGAAAGGGGGGAGAGGGTAGCTTGTGGTGGTGGTGGTGGTGGTGTATGGTTTATTTGTAATTAACCACTGCCGCCCCCTCATATCTCTCTCTCTCTCTCTCTCTCTCTCTCTCTCTCCCTCTCTCTCTCTCCTATCTCTCTCTCTCTTCTCTCTCTCTCTCTCTCTCTCTCTCTCTGCCCGTCAGGGTGGCAAGGTTGGTAGAGACGTGAGTTCGCAATGTGCAGCTTCCCTGTGCATTCGGTCAGCGGTTCGAGCCCGCCTAGTTCGTGCTGACGTGGCGGCGCTTTGTATAGTCAATAACCTTGTAGTTGGTACTTGCAAAGTGTCTAGATAGGATGAAAATCTTATCTTCTCTCTCTCTCTCTCTCTCTCTCTCTCTCTCTCTCTCTCTCTCTCTCTCTCTCTCTCTCTCTCTCTCTCTCTCTCTCTCTCTCTCTCTCTCTCTCTCTCTCTCTCTCTCTCTCTCTCTCTCTCTCTCTCTCTCTCTCTCTCTCTCTCTCTCTCTCTCTCATCCCCCTTATACCAAAATCCTCTCTCTCTCACTCTGGTTCATACTACTACTACACACACACACACTCCGGTACTTGTACACTTGGGTACTCCGTAGTGTAGGGGTAGCACGCTCGGTTCACAACCGAGAGGTCCCGGGTTCGATCCCCGGGCGGAGCGGAAACAGATGGGCTGTTTCCTAAAAAATCCGAGCTCCTGTCCACCCAGCAGTGAATGGGTACCGGATGTTAGCCGGGATTTGTGACCCGTCTCCCGGGGTGCTGGTTTCGGCCAAAACTAAGCACTAAGGATGAATGATACAAGTGTTGATATGGAGACGGGGCCATACGAGCGTTGCTCTGGCCCTGTAAAATACAACTAGATGAATACATCTAGATGAATACACACACACACACACACACTAGGGTACTCAGTAGTGTAGCGGTTAGCACACTCGGCTCACAACCGAGAAGTCCCGGGTTCAATCCCCGGTGGGAGCGAAGACAGACGGGCGGTCTTCTTAAAAACCGAGCCCCTGTCGGGTGTCAACCGGGTGTTAGCCGGGGTTTGTGACCCGTCTCCCGGGGTGGTGGCTTCGGCCAACACTAACCACTATAAATAAGGATGAATGAAAAAAAAATGTTGATATGGAGACGGGGCCATACGACCGTTGCTCAGGCCCTGTAAAATACAACTAGGTGAATACAACTAGGTGAATACACACACACACACACACACTCACACACACACACACACACACACACACTCCCCTTCTCCCTGTTCCTCGTCCTCTTCTCCCCTCACTAAATATTTGCCCTCATCCACACCACCACCATTAGCTCTGCCCAATACTGTTCATCAATATACTCTACCCACTATCTATACTGTGACTGCTTTCGTTCTATAATCTATACGAATCATCCCTAATACTAATATACTTCCCTCTATAGAGTCTCCCCATTCTATACTTGCCTTCCTCTCCCTACCCACGCCCTACCCTACTCCAACACCCACTTTATTTTTGTAATCATTCTCCCCCTTTTACTGATATGTTCGGCAATTCTGATTAAAAACGAATAACAATTGAAACGGGATGTATGTGTGGTGTGTGTGTGTGTGTGTGTGTGTGTGTGTGTGTGTGTGTGTGTATGTGTGTGTGTGTGTGTGTGTGTGTGTTTGTGTTTGTGTGTATGTGTGTGTGTGTATGTGTGTGTGTGATTGTGTGTTTGATTGTGTGTGTGTGTGATTGTATGTGTGTGATTGTGTGTGTGTGTGTGTGTGTGTGTGTGTGTGTGTGTGTGTGTGTGTGTGTGTGTGTGTGTGTGTGTGTGTGTGTGTGTGTGTGTGTGTGTGTGTGTGTGTGTGTGTGTGTGTGTGTGTGTGTGTGTGTGTGTGTGTGTGTGTATGTGTGTGTTTAGCGACTGCAAAAGTAACATAAATAACACATAAATTAAATGACAATTATAATAGCAGCAACGCAAATCCGTGAAAAAATCTATACCTACAATTGACAATATGAATGATGAATAGGATGAGTCAGAATGTAGAGGACTGACAAACTCCATAATGTTAGGTGATGATTGATTGTGGCTAAAGTGGTATAATAGTCAACTTCATATAAACCGTACCAGGGTTCGATACTAGTAACATTTCACCACTCAGGTCAAATCAATCTCATAGTGTTTCAGATATATGAAAAATTAATGAAAACTAGAGGTAGAGAAGAAGGAAGGAGAAGAGGAGAATAAGGGGAAGAAGATGGGAAGAAGAATAGGAGAATAGAGAGGAAGGAAAAGGAGATATGGGGAGAAGGTCAATGTGTGAATAATGAATAAATATCTAAAATGAGGAATGGCAGACACAAACGAATGACTTTTGTTTCACTGATTGCTGACATTGGAAATCATGCAGCTGGGTTTGTGTGTGTGTGTGTGTGTGTGTGTGTGTGTGTGTGTGTATGCGTTCGTGTGTGTGTGTGTGTGTGTGTATGTGTGGGGTGTGTGTGTGTGTGTGTGTGTGTGTGTGTGTGTGTGTGTGTGTGTGTGTGTGTGTGTGTGTGTGTGTGTGTGTGTGTGTGTGTGTGTGTGTGTGTGTGTGTGTGTGTGTGTGTGTGTGTGTGTGTGTGTGTGTGTGTGTGTGTGTTCCATGGGTGTGCTTTAGTCTAGGAAATGATCACTAGTAATTGGATCTCCTTTTCATTCCTTCCTTCTCTCTCTTCCTCACTTTTTCTTCCATTTCTTGGGGGAAGAGAGGGAGTTCTTTTTCTTCACTTCACTGACCTTATCGTTATCCCCTAATTCTCCCTTTTTTACCTTTGATACTCTCAGTTATTTCCTTCCCCTTTCCCTTTCTTCAAATCTCTTCACCACAAAAAAAAAAGAAAGAGAGAGAGGAGAGAAGGAGAAAGGAGGAGAGAGAGAGGAGAGAGAGAGAGAGGAGAGAGAAGGAGAGAGAGAAGAGACAGGATGAGTAGTAGAGACGAGAGGAGAAGAGGAAAGGAAACTACAAAGAGAAAAATAACAGAGAAGAGGGGGGAATAACGAGACAGATGAGAACAAGACTGGATTCGTAGGCGTGTACTTGAAGATACAGGCTAGACAACGGAGGTGAAGTGTCAACAGGCAACTACATAATGATGACATACACACACACAGCCTCCCAAACGGTGAGGAATACAGATATTCCCACTAGCTAATTGGTTCGTGTGTGTGTGTGTGTGTGGTGTGTGGTGTGTGTGTGTGTGTGTGTGTTGAGTGAGTGAGGTGTTGTAGTGAGTATGTGTCTGGTGTGTGTGTGTGTGTGTGTGGTGTGTGGTGTGTGTGTGTGTGTGTGTGTGTGTGGTGTGTGTGTGTGTTTGTGTGTGTGTGAGTGTGTATGTGTGTGTGTGTGTGTGATGTGTGTGTGAGTGTGTGTGTGTGTGTGTGTGTGTGTGTGTGTGTGTGTGTGTGTGTGTGTGTGTGTGTGTGTATGTGTGTGAGTTGAGTGGTGGTGAGTGAGTGAGTGAGTGAGTGAGTGAGTGAGTGAGTGAGTGGTGAGTGGAGTGAGTGAGTGAGTGTGCATCCATCTAGTTGTATTCATCTAGTTGTATTTTACAGGGCCAGAGCAATGCTCGTGTGGCCCCGTCTCCATATCAACATTTTTATCATTCATCCTTAGTGCTTTGTGTTGGCCGAAGCCAGCACCCCGGAGAGCAGGTCACAAACCCGGCTAACACCCGGTACCCATTCACTGCTGGGTGGACAGGGGCTCGGGTTTTTTAAGGAAACAACCCATCTGTTTCCGCTCCGCCCGTTGATCGAACCCGGGACTTCTCGGTTGTGAACCGAGCGTGCTAACGACTACACTACGGAGTACCCTTGTGTACGTGTGTGTGCGTGTGTACATACGTGTGTGTATGTGTATGAGTGAGTGTGTGTGTGTGCGTGTGTGTGTGTGTGTTTGTGTGTGTGTATACAGTATTTTCCCCTCGTTCCATACAGGTTCAAGGGATGCTGGTCAACACAGGTCATAGTCTAGAGTGGCGGGTCAAACCTTCGTCAGGACCTTATGTGAACCTGTCAGGAGGACCTCTGTCTTACACGTACTCCGTCAGCCACCTCCGCCTCCACTTCGGCGAGAGGGACTTGCAGGGCTCCGAACACACCATAGACAACCACGCCTTTCCCGCCGAGGTGAGACTGGCTTTTCCCGCCTTTTTTATACTTTGGAGTCTATAACACATGTAGGCTTTTTTTTCTTTTTCTATACATACATCTAATATACTATAGGAGTAGCCGTGTGTCTGTCTGTCTGTCTGTCAGTCTGTCTGTCTGTTATGGGTAGCCGAAACTGTAAATTCAATTTTGATGAGAGTAGACTCAAAAAATCGCAAATAATTCGTAGGTGGTAAGCGGCTTGGTCCCATGTCAATTGAATAATTTTGAAGGGGGTTTTGGGCTTAAAACACTTTATGAGTACTAGATTACCGGAAAAACTCTACGGTAACGTCTTGCCGCATTCCACAAATTCAGTAGACTCATGGACGTTTTTGTGCGTTTGTGAGTGTGTGCGTGTTGGAATCACACGGAACACAAAGGGTTGGAATCACACAGAACGTGGTCTACCCCGAGGCACTTAGACCAGTGACCAACGACAGCAACAACACGATTGGAGTTTGCAATCACATGTTGTCTAATATAAACTACTACTACTACAAACATCAATGCATGGGTCCGAAGAGCCCACAAACACTTGTTGGAGCCTATAGCACTAGTAGGCTTTTTTTCTCCTTTTTTTTATAGATACATTGGAGCCTATAGCACTAGTAGGCTTTTTTTCTCCTTTTTTTTATAGATACATTGGAGCCTATAACACCTGTAAGTTTTTTTCTCTCCTTTTTTATATAGATACATTGGAGCCTACAGATAGTACTTGTAGGCTTATCTTTTATTTTCCTTCCTTATGCTTAGTGGAGGTCGTGGTTAATATGTCATTCTCTTTCTGTTTATCTTAATGTCTTTTAGCAGTCATTTTTCCTTCTTAGATTTTCTCCTTTAATTATTTTCTTGCTATTATGGGTTTTTTTTGTCCAATTATTTTCTTGTTTTTCTTGTTCTTATTCTTATATTTATCTTTTTGTCTATCAGCAGTCATTCTTTTTCTTTTTTATACATAATTGGAGCCTATAGCACCTGTAGGCTTATATCGTTTTATTTTCTTTCCGTATCTTTTTTTTTTAAGTGTGTGCTTGATAGTCAAGGTTAAACATGTCATTATCTTTCTATTTCTCTTTGTTTATCAGCAGTCATTATTTTTCCTACTTCTCTCTCTGTCTATCAGCAGTTATAGTTTTTCTGTTTCTGCCTTTGTCTATCAGTATTCATTATCTTTCTATTTCTCTATATTTCTATCAGCAGTCTTTTTTTTCTATTGTTCTCCTTGTCTATCAGCAGACTAATTATTATTATTTTATTTTAATTAATTTTTTTACGTTGAAGCCTAAAGCGCCTATAGGCATATGCAGTTTGATGTTGGTCGATCTCGCCCTATGGTGGCGCAAGCAGGCTTTTTATAGTGACACCTGTGGTCTCAGGTGAAGATTCCATTTTCTGTGATGTTCAGATCTTCAGTTAAGGCGCATGCAGCCCCTAGAGTCCACCGTCACACTCACAATCGGCAGACAGGTAAATGCTGCATGTGGGTTGCTTCGGCCACTCGACAATGGCTTTGATAGTTGCTCCTTGATGAGACTTGAAATCGGGACCTTCTGCTCCCCTACCAGTCTCTTGAAAGAGTTGCCCCCGGCAGGATTCGAACTCGGGACTTTGAGTTCAGCACTCCAAGACGCTAACCACTCGGCCACCGCCTCCCTGTGTCTATCAACATCGTTATTCTTCCTTCTTAGATTTTTCTCCTTTAGTTAGTTTCTTGCTATTCATGGTTTTGTTTTTCCAGTTCTTTTTCTCCTTTTAGATGTATCACTCAAATTTTTGTTTCTATTGTTCTTTCACATCGTCCGAATTACGACCAAAGATTAAACCGAAATATTTAATCAGCCCGGTGTAGAAAGATTTATACAGGTAAGAGACAGAGATAAAACTTAACAGTAAACAGAGAAAGACAGATAAAGGTTAGTGAAGAAGACATTGGCAACGGGGAATAAAAAACAACGAAGCAAGTTAAAACAGGTAAAGGTGAAGATTGGACAGGTGAGAACAGGGAAGGGTGAAGATTGGACAGGCGAGAACAGGAAAGGGTGGAAATTGGACAGGTGAGAACAGGCAAGGGTGAAGATTGGACGTGTAAGGTATAGACAGGAAAACTAATAAACTAAGATAAGACCTAACCTAAGATAACCTAAAGATAACCTAAGATAACTAAACCTTACCTAACCTAACTTAGCCCTTTAACCTAGGATAAACTAAGGTAAGTTTCGATACTCATCTCCCTAAAAAAATAGTTCTGAAAATATCCCCCATAGCAGTTTCACCTCAAATCTTACCCTCTCATATGTGTTCGTATCTCAGCATCTTTTTTATCATTACATATAAATCAGTTCAATGTTCCATAAATAGATAGAAGTAAGATAAACAACTTTTACCTCAAATCTTACATTTTCAAAATGTTTAGTAAATCAGCACTTTTTTGTATCATTACGTATAAATCAGTTCAATGTTCCATAAATACGTAGAAGCTTTAATGAAAACGGACACACGGAATATTTAATGGCTTAGTATTAAAATTGCGTTAATATATCCCGCCCTATTTCACCATTATCGGGGCTGTGTTGTGATAAATAGCTCCTCTGATCACTATTTATCCTTTATGTCGATTTCCCTTTGATCTCTGAGTGGGATTCTGGCACCGCCCTCGTGGCTCGTTCATTCACGGCATTCATCATTCAAGCGAGGCATTCATCACTGGAAAGTGGCGAAAAGTATTGAGAAATATGTCACTATTCATTATGTAGCCATTCATTCCTTTTTTTTCTTTTTCATTTTGCTTTTTTATTTAGGTAGGAATGATTTGCCAGTGATTTGATGCAGTCTTTTTCTATCGAATCATCTATCTAAGTCTATATTTCTTCTTTTTTGGGGGGTCAGGGAATATAGTTTTTTTTGTGTGTCGTTTAGTATTTGTAGTTATATTTAGAACGCAACACTAAATGATGCAACACTCAACTAACAACACAAGACCTGACAAACAACAGAAAACAATCAATACCCGATCAATTTTTAACGCATTCCTCTTTACGAAGTATATCGAAACAGCAACACAACGCAACACAATCCTCTGTGGAACGCATCCTGCAGCAAAACACAACTGGCAACACAACCGTTCAATACAAAACACAACCTGCAACACAACTCTGCAACAAAACACAGCCTGCAACACAACTCTACAATAAAACAACCTACAACACACTCAACACAACACAACACATCTTACAATACACTCAACACAACACTATACATCTTACAATACACTCAACACAATGCAATACATCCTACAATACACCCAACACAACACAACACATCCTACAACACACTAAACACAACACAACACCCTCTACACAACACACTATACACAACACAACGTACTCAACACATCCTAACCTAACCTAGCTTTCTATTTTCTCACTCACCCTCCCCCTCTCCCTCCCTCCCCTCCTCCCTCCCACTACAGCTACAAGTGTACGGCTACAACGCTCAGCTCTACAGGAACTTCACCCAGGCGGCCAGTCAGGTGTACGGCGTGGTGGCCATCGCCGTGCTCGTACAGGTAAACATGCACGTAACTCCTATACGTTGGATAGATAGATAGATGCACGTAACTCACACGTATAGAAGCTTAACAAATATCCATCGTCGTGCTCGTACAGGTAAACATGCACGTAACTCCTACACGTTGGATAGATAGATAGATTCACGAAACTCACACGTATGGAAGCTTAACAAATATCCATCGCCGTGCTCGTACAGGTAAACATGCACGGAACTCCTACACGTTGGATAGATAGATAGATTCACGTAGCTCACACGTATGGAAGCTTAACAAATATCCATCGCCGTGCTCGTACAGGTAAACATGCACGGAACTCCTACACGTTGGATAGATAGATAGACTCACGTAACTCACACGTATGGAAGCTTAACAATATCCATCGCCGTGCTCGTACAGGGAAACATGCACGGAACTCCTACACGTTGATGATAGATAGATTCACGTAGCTCACACGTATGAAGCTTAACAAATATCCATCGCCGTGCTCGTACAGGTAAACATGCACGGAACTCCTACACGTTGAATAGATAGATAGATTCACGTAGCTCACACGTATGGAAGCTTAACAAATATCCATCGCCGTGCTCGTACAGGTAAACATGCACGGAACTCCTACACGTTGGATAGATAGATAGATTCACGTAGCTCACACGTATGGAAGCTTAACAAATATCCATCGCCGTGCTCGTACAGGTAAACATGCACGGAACTCCTACACGTTGAATAGATGGATAGATGCACGTAACTCACACTTATGGAATCTTCAAAATATCCATCGCAGTGCTCGTACAAGTAAACATGCACGTAACTCACATTGATAGAAGCTTAACCCCTTAACGCCCAGATTGTTCCTTTGCTATATAAAATCGTCTCTTGTTAGCCATAAAATTACAAAAACGAACTTAATATACCAAATTAACTAGTGGCCAAGGATACTGAGCAGGTTATATCTATTAAAATATTGTTTATATTCATTAAAATTATCTAATGGTAGCCACAATACAATGGGAATTACGTTGTGGGCCTAAATTTGGGTTAAAAATATTCATCGCCGTGCTCGTACAAGTAAAGATGCACGTAACATATGATAAAACATAAATACTAAAGATTAAATAAAGTAAAGATAAGATAAGAAAGTAAGATAGGTAATACATAAGTAAGTAATAAAGATAAGTAACTCACATGTATGGAAACTTAACAAATATTCAATGTGACACAGGTGAAACGGCACGTAAATCTAGGCACGTGAATGTCATCTCTGTGCACGTAAAGGTATGGAAACTAGTGAATTTAAATGGAATGGGGAAAATGACAGGTAGATTTATAGGTTTGCATAATAGAACAGTAATATAGATACGAATGATTACCTTGGATGTTAAAGGTAAGATTGTGGGTTTAGTGTGTAAAAGAGATTTTTTTTTTTAGGTCTGCAAAATAGAAAAGTAATATCAATACGAGTTATTACCTTAGAAGTTAATGATAAGATAGTGGGTTTAGTTTATAAGAGGGATAATACAAAAACAAAAAGGGATACACAAAATAATAGGAGTAGAAAAATAGGAAGAATATTAATTTGAACTATAAAGAGCCAGCAAGGGATATAGAGAAGCAAAGGGAAGATGATGTTCAAAGTCAGAGGCTAACTTAAAACGGTTAATTAAAATGGTAAATTGGTACTCGTAATTAAGGTGATTTAGTGTGATAGAAAGTGATTCGTGTGTGTGTGTGTGTGTGTGTGTGTGTGTGTGTGTGTGTTTGTGTGTGTGTTGTGTGTGTGTGTGTGTGTGTGTGTGTGTGTGTGTGTGTGTGTGTGTGTGTGTGTGTGTGTGTGTGTGTGTGTTTCAATAGATAACACACACACACACACACACACACACACACACACACACACCGATCATTCTTTTCTCGATTTTTATTTTGACTCCAGTGATTCAAACGCCCATTATATATACAGTCACTTCATATACACAGACACTACCCTTTCCGTTTCCCTTCCCTCTTTTTCTCCTCCACTCCTTTCCTCTCACTCACACAATCCCTTTTCCATCACGTTTTCTTTTTATCTCCTACCCGTCCTCTCCTCTCTCCCCCTCCTCCTCCTCCTCCTCCTCCTCCTCCTCTTCCTCCTCCTCCTCCTCCTGTACTCTTTCCCTCCTCCTGTACTCTTTCCCGCCTCCCTTCCATCACCCTAAGGGAAAAAAATATAGTTTTAGGAGAAAGGAAAAAAATAGGATGTCAAGAAAAAAAATTCCATATGCAGTCTCTCCCCTTCCTCCCTCCTCCAATCCTAACCTTCCTCAACCATCGCTTCATTTATATTCCTTATTGCCTTCTTTTTTTTCTTTTACTTAGTTAACTTCTCCTCCACTACCATCTCCACTATCTCCTCTTTCTTCTATTCTCACTGTCTACTCCTCCTCTTCCATCTTTTCCTCTTCCTTCTCTTCCATCTTTTGCTCTTTCTCTTCCTCCTCTTCCTCCATCTTTGTCCCTTCCACCTCCTCTTCTTCCTCCAACTCTTCTTATTCTTCCTTCTGGATTAGTATTAGGGAAACTTCTTCTTCTTCTTCTTCTCCGTCCTTGTCATCCTCTTCCTCCTCGGTTATTAATGAAACATCTTCTTTATCTTCTTCTTCTTCATTTTCTTCTTCATCTGCATCTTCTCCGTCCTCCCGCTCTTCCTCCTCCTCCTCCTCGATTGGTACTAGCAAAACTCCAAAATGTCCCCCTCCCACCACTCACACCCTGTCTTTTCTTCTTCTTCTTCTTCTTCTTCTTCATCTTCTTCTTCTTTTTCATGTTCTTCATCTTCTTCTTCTCCGTCCTTCTACTCTTCTTCCTCCTCCTCCTCCACTTGGATTAGAACTAACAAAAACTCCCAATGACCCCCTCCCCCCCACTCACACCCTGTCTTTTCCTTCTCGCCGCCAGCTCGGGGACCGCACCACACCAGCCCTGGCCAACATGCTACAGGGCCTTACAAGTGTCCAATTTGGAGGCGAGTCCCTAATGTACCCTAAAGTCTGCCCTATTTACCTGTCTGTTGGTACCCTCGTTTGCATGTCAGTTTTTGTGCCTGTCTGTCTCTGTGTCTTTGTCTATGTCTCTCTTTCTCTCTGTTTCTGTCTGTTTGTCTTTTTTGTTTTTCCGTCTGTTTTGTTCCATTTGTTTTTTAAGCTTGATTATAATTTGTGTTTCCCGTGTATAATTTTGGTATTAATGAAGTAGATAATTTGTATTGTTAGGTATGTAAAGTGTGATTTATGTGTGTAGGTCATATACATTTGTTTTTCTATGTACGTTGCCTCTCTCTCTCTCTCTCTCTCTCTCTCTCTCTCTCTCTCTCTCTCTCTCTCTCTCTCTCTCTCTCTCTCTCTCTCTCTCTCTCTCTCTCTCTCTCTCTCTCTCTCTCTCTCTCTCTCTCTCTTTATTTTTTTTATTTTTTTTAAACTTAAAAACTTAATACATTGAAGACAAAAGGGGAGTTGATGTGCTAAATTCCCGGCTGGGACGCCAAGGATTATTTATAGCAGTATTAAATTTTATTCACAACATTAATTATACAAATAATATGGAAAAAGTATAGCAATTCTCTCTCTCTCTCTCTCTCTCTCTCTCTCTCTCCTCTCTCTCTCTCTCTCTCTCTTCCTCTCCTCTCTCTTCTCTCTCTCTCTCTCCTCTCCTCTCTCTCTCTCTCTTCTCTCTCTCCTCTTCCTCTCTCTCTCTCTCTCTTTATCTATCTATCTCGCATAACTCACAAGCCAGAAAGACGAATGAGAAGAAGAGGAAACCGAAGGAACTGAGGGATGAAGATTAGAATGAAGAAGAGGAAGAAGAAGAATGAGAAGCAATGAATAAGAAAAGATAGGAATGACTTAATTGAGATGACTAAGGGAGGAAGGTTAAAAAAAGGTTAATAGATGATGCGAGGGGAAGATAAGGGGAAGAGTAAGAGGTGACAAATGGGATGAAAGAGAGATAAATATTTGGGTGTGTTGTAATAGGTGTAAAGAGTGTGGGAGTGTTGATGAGGGAGGGGAAGAGAGAGGAGAAGGGGTAAAAGAGAGAACGAGGGGGAGGAGGGAAGGAGGAGATGAGAGGAAAGAGGAAGGGGAAGAGAGGGAAGAAAGAGGGGTACACAGGGATGAAGGAGGAAGAAAGGGAAGGAGGGGGAAGAAGGAGGGGAAAGAGAGGTAATAAGAGGCCGACTATATTTTAATGATTGAGAGAGCGAGATATATATTATATATATATATATATATATATATAGAGAGAGAGAGAGAGAGAGAGAGAGAGAGAGAGAGAGAGAGAGAGAGAGAGAGAGAGAGAGAGAGAGAGAGAGAGAGAGAGAGAGAGAGAGAGAGAGAGAGAGAGAGAGAGAGAGAGAGAGAGAGAGAGAGAATGTGAAACCCTACTTGCGAAATCTCTCTCTTTCTCTCGCTCTTTTTTTTTTCTTTTTTTTTTTTAAACATACATATAACTAAAGCCCAAAGGTGCACTGTCGTGTGCTACCTATCTTAAGGGCAGTTTACACATAAATATAAAGACCTAAAAACTAACATTATATACATTTATGCATCACTAAAGTGTTTGTTGAGGCACTGTTGCTGTCACTAGTGTCACAGTATCACTAGCCTCAGCGGGGTGGGCTTCAACAGTCTCCACCGACTGGCCGCCAACTTTACACTTTGTGTGTTCATCTCCTGGATGTGAGGGACAGCGGCCGTGAAAATGTTCCACATCCTGGAGACGCGGCCCACAAAGGTGCGTTGGTGCTGGCTGGCACGGGAACACGGCACCTCCACTGCATCACCACTGGTAAGCACCGTTCTCGTGCTTCGCGTGGCGACTCTCGGAGGCTGTCGTAACCCAGCTAAGTGTGGCACTCCCTGCACCTGTGCCTTGTGGAATACCACAAGCGCCGCGACATCTCTGCGGTGTTCCAGTGAGTCGAGAGGACTCACCGGCTCGAATAGGGCTGGTGGGTCTGGGGGGTCTGGGGGGTCTGCAGCATCCACCAGTCGCAGGGCTCGACGCTGGATGCTGTCCAGCCTCTGAGTGTGCGAGGCTGCACACGACATCCAGGAGAGGGCGGCGTACTCTAAGTAAGGCCGTATAGAGCAAGAGCTTCCCTCCCCTATCGAGAAATCTGGCTACCCTTCGCAGGGCAGAGACCCTGTGAGAGGCCTGTTTTGCAATGTGTTTGATGTGGCCGTCAAACCTTAGCTCTCGGTCCACCTCTACTCCCAGAACCTTGACGGCTTCCTGGAGTGGGAGAGGAACGCCACCAAACCGCAGCCTCCCTTCCACTGCTGGCCCGGCAGCGGGGGACCGAGAAACCACCATTGCCTGTGTCTTCTCCGGAGCAAAGTTCACCTGCCAACGTGTACCCCACTCCTGTATAACACTCAGCTGCTGATTGACCTCATCAGCAGCACGCCCACTGTCATGTCGCGGGTAGGAGCAGGAGAGAGTACAGTCATCAGCGTAAGCCGAGACTGCTGGCAGCTGCTGGAGAAGATCGTCCACGTAGATGTTCCACAGGACTGGCCCCAGCACAGAGCCCTGTGGGACTGATGCTTCCACTGGCAGGGACTCAGAGGCCTGCCCGTTAACGACGACCTGGAGGGTTCTTCCCTGCAGGTAGGCCCCCAGGAGCAGCAGGAGGTCACCCTGGATGCCTTTTGCACAGAGTTTTTCGAGAAGGCCTCCGTGCCACACCCTGTCAAAGGCACCCGCTATGTCAAGGGCCACCACGACAGTGTCCTGGCCGTCATCCAGGGCGTCCTGCCAGTTTCGGGTTAGAAGCATCAGCAGGTCAGAGGTGGACCGTCCAGGTCTGAACCCAAACTGTTGTTCCGAGAGGAGGTAGTTGTCGCTGAGGTGACGACAGATTACCTCTGCCACGATCCTCTCGAACACTTTCCCCACCACAGACAGCAAGGAGATGGGCCTGTAGTTTTTGGGGTCAGATCTGGAGCTCCTCTTGTGAACAGGAACCACTCGAGCCTCCTTCCACGCTGAAGGCCAGATGTTTTCCTGCAGGCAGGCAGTGAAGACTGTGGTGAGAGGGACAGACAGCTCCCGGGCGCACTGTTTTAACAAGTGCGGGCTGACGTGATCAGGGCCAGTGGCTTTTTTGGTGTCGAGCCTTCGCAGGATGTGCTCGACCTGCGCCTGCGTCACCATCTCTCTCTCTCTCTCTCTCTCTCTCTCTCTTCTCTCTCTCTCTCTCTCTCTCTCTCTCTCTCTCTCTCTCTCTTCTCTCTCCTCTCTCTCTCTCTCCTCTTCTCTCTTTTCTCTCTCTCTCTCTCTTTTTTTTTTTTTTTTAAACATACATATAACTAAAGCCCAAAGGTGCACTGTCGTGTGCTACCTATCTTAAGGGCAATTTACACATTAATATAAAGACGTAAAAACTAAAAACTAACATTATATACATATATGCATCATTAAAGTGTTTGTTCAGGCACTGTTGCTGTCACTAGTGTCACAATATCACTAGCCTCAGCGGGGTGGGCTTCAACAGTCTCCACCGATTGGCCGCCAACTTTACACTTTGTGTGTTCATCTCCTGGATGTGAGGGACAGCGGCCGTGAAAATGTTCCACATCCTGGAGACGCGGCCCACAAAGATGCGTTGGTGCTGGCTGGCACGGGAACGCGGCACCTCCACTGCATCACCACTGGTAAGCACCGTTCTCGTGCTTCGCGTGGCGACTCTCGGAGGCTGTCGTAACCCAACCAGGTATGGCCCTCCCTGCACCTGTGCCTTGTGGAATACCACAAGCGCCGCGACATCTCTGCGGTGTTCCAGTGAGTCGAGAGGACTCACCGGCTCGAACTGGGCTGGTGGGTCTGGGGGGTCTGGGGGGTCTGCAGCATCCACCAGTCGCAGGGCACGACGCTGGATGCTGTCCAGCCTCCGAGTGTGCGAGGCTGCACACGACATCCAGGAGAGGGCGGCGTACTCTAAATAAGGTCGTATCTGGGCCTTGTAGAGCAAGAGCTTCCCTCCCCTGTCGAGGAAGCTGGCTACCCTTCGCAGGGCAGAGACCCTGTGAGAGGCCTTTTTTGCAATGTGTTTGATGTGGCCGTCAAACCTTAGCTCTTGGTCCACCTCTACTCCCAGAACCTTGACGGCTTCCTGGAGTGGAAGAGGAACGCCACCAAACCACAGCCTCCCTTCCACTGCTGGCCCGGCAGCGGGGGACCGAGAAACCACCATTGCCTGTGTCTTCTCCTGAGCAAAGTTCACCTGCCAACGTGTACTCCACTCCTGTATAACACTCAGCTGCTGATTGACCTCATCAGCAGCACGCCCACTGTCATGTCGCGGGTAGGAGCAGGAGAGAGTACAGTCATCAGCGTAAGCCGAGACTGCTGGCAGCTGCTGGAGAAGATCGTCCACGTAGATGTTCCACAGGACTGGCCCCAGCACAGAGCCTTGTGGGACTGATGCTTCCACTGGCAGGGACTCTCTCTCTCTCTCTCTCTCTCCTCTCTCTCTCTCTCTCTCTCATCTCTCCCTCTCTTCTCTCTTCTCTCTCTCTCTCTCTCTCTCTCTCTCTCTTCTCTCTCTCTTCTCTCTCTCTCTCTCTCTCTCTCTCTCTCTCTCTCTCTTCTCTCTCTCTCTCTCTCTCTCCCCCTCTCTCCTCTCTCTCCTCTCCTCTCCTCTCTCTCTCTCTCTCTCTCTCCTCTCTCTCTCTTCTCTCCTCTCCTCCTCTCTCTCTCTCTCTCCTCTCTCTCATCCTCTCTCTCTCTCCCTCTCTCTCTCTCCTCTCTCTCTCTCTCTCTCTCTCTCTCCTCTCTCTCTCTCTCTCTCTCTCTCTCTCTCTCTCTCTCTCTCTCTCCATAGTGCCGAGCAGCTCCATAAAGAACCTCGGTTTATATTTCGACAACTGTATGCTATTCGATATACATACTACGTACATCTGTAAGAAGACTGTAGGGACTATACTGTACATAAATCGCATTAAAGATAACTTTGATATGAACACAAGAATCACAGTGATACAGTCTCTTGTTTTAAGCATAATAAATTATGGGCTTAAGATCTGGGGAGTGGCAAGTGCAACTCATTTGCAACGCATTCAGAAAATGCAGAACTTTGCCGCAAAAGTTGCACTGGGCGGCACAAAATTTGAACACGTAACGCCATACCTGAGAGAGCTCAAGTGGCTAAAGGTAAAGGAAAGGTATAAGTACGAGCTTGGCCTTACTGTTTATAATATAATCTATAAAAGATTACCATGTTGGTTGTTCCCACTACCCATGGTAAGAGAGACACATAATGTAAACACAAGACATCAGCACCAGCTGTACGTTCCCAAAACAAACACATACACAGGAGACAGGTCAGTGCTGGTGTCTGCCCCTCAACTATGGAACAGTCTTCCTACTCATATTAAGAACACCAAATGTATGTCTACTTTTAAAAAGAAGCTTACAAGCTATCTTTTAATGCTTGACCATTAACTTTACTTGATGTTATGACATTTATATGATTACACACCTTTGTATAACTATTTTATCATTATACCTTTTTCTTACTTTTAAATGACAACATACTTGTGTATGATTATTTTTACTATTTATTATTTTATTTTATTTTATTTTATTTTATTTTATTTTATTTTATTTTATTATATTATTTACTATTCTATGATTTTACTATTTTAATGTGTGTACACACTTGTGTGTTTTATTGTATGTTTAAGATTTTACTGTGTATTTGATATTCGCATTATTGTATTATACGTATAAGATGTACAAGAATAACCATTGTAAAATGAAATAAAATTGATCTGATCTTCTCTCTCTCTTCTCTCTCTCCTCTCCTCTCTCTCTCTTCTCTCCTCTCTCTCTTCTCTCTCTCTCTCTCTCTCTCTTCTCTCTCTCTCTCTCTCTCTCTCTCTCTCTCTCTCCTCTCCTCTCTTCTCTCTCTTCCTCTCTCTCTCTCTCTCTCTCTCTCTCTCTCTCTCTCTCTCTCTCTCTCTCTCTCTCTCTCTCTCTCTCTCTCTCTCTCTCTCTCTCTCTCTCTCTCTCTCTCTCTCTCTCTCTCTCTCTCTCTCTCTCTCTCTCTCTCTCTCTCTCTCTCTCTCTCATATGCCCCCCTAAAAGAGGAGAAGAAGAAATATAGGAGCTCCTTTTCTTCTTCCTCTTCTTCCTTCTCTTCCCTTTCATCTTTTTTTTATTATTATTATCATTATAATTTTCCTCCTACTCTCCTTCCTTCATATTTTAATCGTCCATCCCTTAATATTTTGCAACTTTTTCATTTTCATTATTTCTCTCTCATGTCCTTCCCTTAATACTTTTTTACTTCTACTTATATTTTCATTATCACTATTCCTCTCTCTCTCATGCCCCCCCCCCCCCATTGTCGTCCTCGTAGGGTCGTCGTCGCCGCCACACGACCTGCGGGTGAGCGAGCTGCTGCCCACCATCGACCGCTACCTCACCTACGACGGCTCGCTCACGGTGCCCGGCTGCTACGAGACCGTCACCTGGATCCTCCCCAACAAGCCACTCTACCTTTCCTTCGGCCAGGTGAGGACAGGGATGGATTTTTGATAGTGTACAAGTTTTAAGGATAGTGAATGGATTTTCTCCTTTTTTCCTCCTTTTCTCCTTATTTTCTTCTCTCTATATACATCAGGATTAATGTTGTTGTGTTCTTATTGTAGCTATTGTTGCATAAGGAGTAATTTTTTATAGTGTGCAAACATGAACCCCCCCCCCAAAAAAAAAAAAAACTAATATCATTATGACAATATTCCTGAATTTATCAATACGATAATAACAATTAAAAAAACAATAACTTCATTAGAAACCAGAAAACATTAATCCTGATGTAACTATAATAAATAGAAAACAAATCATAACCTTACACCTACCGTCAACAACACTATAGTCGCCACTGCATTAATATCGCCAAACTCTATATATTACGAGTTTTAGCATCACTGCTGATTTGTAGGTGCCACTGAAGACACCTACATAATATAAACTACTGTGCATTCCTCATTATTGGCACATGCATATTATTGGCACATGCAAATCTGTAGTGATGCTAAAATTCGTAAAATATGAAAATATGGCGCCTGGCGACATTAGTGCAGTGGCCACTATAGTGATATTGACGGTAGGTGTAAGGTAATGATTTGATTTCTACTTGTTATATTTACAACAGGATTAATGTTTTTTAGTTCATATTGTAATTATTGTTGATAATGTTATTGTAGTATTGATTAATTAAGGAATATTGTCATAATGGTACTACTTCTTTTGTTCTTTTCTTTGGTGGTTGTTTATGTTCTTGTTGTTTGTTATCATTGATGAGCTTTTATTTGTGATATTGTTATAGTTTTTTGTATTTTGGTTTTGCTTTTTTATTTTCTACCTTTCCTTATTTATTTTTCTCTTCATCTTCTTTCTCCATATCCTCCTCCTCTTCCTGTTTTTTTGGTCTTTTTTTTCCATTGCCTTCTTCCTACTCCTGTCATTATTTACCTCTTTCTTCTCATCCTACTTCTCCCCATCATCATCACTATCATCATCATCATTGTCATTGCCTAATTTAAATACGATGGACCGATTAAAAATAAACTGGTAGTTATATATTCAAGGTAAAGTATTAGTGGTTTAAATAAACAAATAAAAAAAGATAAATCCATTCACGCACCATTTAAATTTTTATTCCTTCAGTGTAAAAAAGTTTTAACCCACATGCATTGGAAACCACTGATGTCCTATTTCGTAATTGCTGCCAATAAAAATGTGGCTGACAAAAAAGAAATTCCGCAATTAAATCACTGACAAATGTTTAATGGTCATGTATACCACCTGGATATTATGACCTTGACCTAACTTTACTTTGACCTTTGATTCTGAGTCTCTTACATTAATTAACACACGAGAACAACTCATCATAATGTGAACCTAATATTGAGGTCTTAATAGCTACGCACTTTACTAACATAGTAGCCTGCCTTTTAACATGACTTTAATAAAATTTTAACACTAAGAAAACACCAGATC
>JACEEZ010009965.1:70000-72500 GCA_016584305.1 Chionoecetes opilio | reverse complement strand
GCGTACCTCCCAGCCTACCACACGCTCCCTTGCACCGAGGGGACAAAATCCAGGCGATCAAGGAAAACCCCGAACAGATACAGCTCACTCCACCCCTCAGAACACAGGCACAGGCACCAGACAGAAGACCAAGAGCCCTGCTCACCGACAAAGTCTCCCTCTTCCCCGGACACCTGGTCACAAGCGCCGTCTGAACAATTACATCGCGCCGCCCTTGAAACCCGTCTCATTACTGTCCCTGCCCCTGCCCGCCCCCCGAGGAATCACCACCAAGGAATTTTGCTACTCCTGCAACAGAAGTGGTCACACCGACAATACCTGCCACTGGTTAAATTGGTGCGACCACTGCTACCGTGAGGGTCACACCATAGAAAACTGTCGCTCCTTGATTGCCGAAAAGAGGCACGATAAGCTCTGCCACCAGCTGACTGAGCAGGCAGCTATCACTTCCCGCCTCGTTGAAACCCTCAACAGACACCTCTCGCATCTACCCTTCCCTGGAAACCCAGCGGGTCATCATTAGACTCCGCACTCCACCCAAGAAACCCATCCCCCCTACACACCCTGGAATTATGCCAACCCACCGACCTTCACAAGAGAAACTGACTCTTATTTCCGCTAATGTCAGAGGACTCCAAACCAACATAGGAGATCTCGCTCATTCTTTCATCATCCCACACAACCCAGAAATCATTGCTACGGTCGAGACCTTCCTGAACCCTACTATCCCTGCCAACTTCGGACACATCCAGGGATATTCAAGATGACTCCGAAAAGACCGTGCCCACGGCACCTTCGGGGGCATCGCCGTCTGCTTCCGCGAGGGTCTCGCTGTAGAGGGCCTCGAGGTTGAAATGGATAGGCACCTTGAGATGATGTTCTTCAGACTGTGGACGAGTCGCCACGAAACCATCCTACTATGCGTCTGCTTCCACCCACAGTGGCAGGGAAATGACCCCATCCACTTCCTCCACTCCAACATTGACACCCTACTTCTCCAGCACAACTGCAACCATCTCATTGTTGTAGGGGACATGAACCAGCATCTGGTTGCGAGGCAGTTCGAGAATTTGCTAACTGAGTACGGCCTTAACAACCATGTAAACTTCCCAACCCACATCTCTGGCTCCTCCCTCGACCCCATCATCACAGATTTGCCAGAAGAAGTGATCACCTGCCTCCCCCTGGGTATGGTTGGATCATCGTACCACTCTGCCGTACTCACCACCATCAGCACCACTGTGGTACGCGACGAGGCTACTGCCCGAGTCAACTGGCTTTGGTCTCGTGGAGATTGGGACAGCCTAAAAGAAAACTTGGACTCCATTGTGTGGACGGAGCTTCTCCACGGCGACGTTAACACACAAGTGGAGACCTTCACCAACCTCCTCCTATCCCTCCAGAAAAACCATATACCCACCCAAACCTACAAATCCAAACCCCATGATCAGCCCTGGTTTGGTTTTCAGTGTAGGAGAGCTGCTGACAACAAAAGCAGGGCCTGGCTGCGGTACAAGTCCCACCCCTCCCAACTCAACAAACATCGGCACAAAGATGCCTGCAAGACCATGTGTCAGGTCCAAAAGCAGGCCATACAACGCTGGAGAGAGGACTTAAAGGCCAAGTACAGCGGCCAGTCAGTGAGCAGTAAGGAGTGGTGGTGTGGAGTGAAGCAGCAGCAAGGCCTCTTTGCTGACAACACCATTCCGCCGCTCACCAGACCAAACGGGTCAGTGGCTGTCCGCGACAAGAACAAGGCTGAGCTGTTGGCAGCTCATTTTTCTTTTAAGATGTCAGTTCTAGACCCCTCACGCGAGCCCCCAGAGATACCATCCCTCACCAGGGCCTCTCTGGAGAGTCTCGCAGTTAACAATAAGGAAGTAGAACATCAGCTGCGGCAAATAGATCCCAAGAAGGCGCTGGAGCCCGACAACATCAGCCCTCACCTACTAAAGGGATGTGCTGCCCAGCTCACTCCACCACTCACCATCATCTTCAACAACTTTCTTTCCTCGTGAAAGTGGCCCACGCAATGGAAAGAGGCAAGAGTGGTGGCCATCCACAAAAAAAACAGCAAACGGGACCCAAAGAACTACCGGCCACTTTCCCTTCTCACTACTGTTGGGAAAATCCTGGAGTCCCTCATCACCGCCAAGATCAACACCTTCTTGGACGCCCACCATCTCCTCAACTCCAAGCAATTTGGTTTCAGGCAGGAAAGGTCAGCTGCAGACCTGCTCTTCCTTCAGTCTGCTTCCTGGAACCACTCGCTGGATAGAGGAATGGACACCTTTGTCGTGGCTTTGGACATCGCCGGAGCCTTTGACAGGGTGTGACACCGAGGTCTCGCTGCCAAGTTGAGGAGCCTGGGAGTGCGCGGTGCTCTACTGCAGCTCATCCAGGACTACCTCCAAGACAGGACCTTACGGGTGGTGATCAACGGCCACACTTCCAGCCAGCAACCCATCCACGCCAGCGTCCCGCAGGGCAGCGTACTCGG
>JACEEZ010009965.1:35000-65000 GCA_016584305.1 Chionoecetes opilio | reverse complement strand
GTGGATAATTTATAATAGTACAGGTGAGTAAGGGGATAGGTAAGTAAAGACAGATAAGTACGTAAAGAGACAGGTAAGTAAAACGACAGGTAAATTAAGGGGGAAAGGTAAGTAAAGAGGAACAGGTGTTTAAAGAAGCACAGGTGAGTAAAGAAGAACAGAGGGTTAGAGGGGGGGATGAAAGATGGGGAGGTTAGGTGGGGGTGAAGGGTCAAGGGGTTAGGGGGATGAAGGGGGGTTTAGGGTTAAGGGGTGCGTTAGCATGGGTGGAGGTCATCTGCAGTTAGCAAGGAATTATTTTCGCAACACAAACATAAATTCGTTGCATTAAAAATAAAAAAAACCTCTTTATACATGAGAATTCTGCCATTGCCGTCTCAGTAACGAGGATTTGCTTTGCGGTAATGAAAACTAGATGAGGAACTTTTTTTTTTGTAATGCAAGGGGAAAAATGGATATCACTTACAAAAAATAAGACAAAAAGAAAAAGAATAATAATAGAAGAAATCCGTGAAATTTTATAGTGAATGCATCAAAGCTTCATTAGGAAAGTGTAGATAACAATACAATCAATATAATGGAAGAGAAAATGGAAAATACTTACAATTACAAAAAAAAGAATAAATAAGAAAAGAAAAAAAAAAAAAAAATCGGTCAAACATTATAGTGAATACATTAAAACTTCATTAGGAGAGTAAATTACTATAGACAGAATTTAATGCAGTGAAAAAATGGATAATAGTTCATGGATGAAAAAATAGAATCTGCGAAACCTTTTATAGTGACTACATTAGAGCTTCAATAGGAGAGTCAATAACAATACACAGGTGACCTTGGGACTAATTAAGACCTCACCTGTGTCCTCTCACCTGTGGACTTCTTGCATGTCATTAATCCTATCAAGTATTCCTGGTAAGTATTCTATAGTCATATTTAAATTGTTCTTCTAATCTCGCACTGTCTTCTTTATGGGGACTGGCGGCTGGCAGGTTTTTTGTTACTTTATCCCCTTGGCCAGTCCTTTGAGATGTAAAAAAAATATTACAAAATCTTTTTGACTCCGACTTTATGTGTAGATTATTCCTAGCTCAACATATACATATGGGTTAATATTATAATTTTATATTATATATTTCTCTCTCTTTCTTGACCACTCTGAATGACTTAGCGCGAGAGCTTTTTGTTACATTTTTTTCCCTTGGCTTACTTTGAAATGTAAAAAATAATAAATACAAAACCATTTCTCTTTCTCTTTCGTGACCACAATATATGACTTAGCGCGAGGGCTTTGTGTTACTTTTCTTTATTTTATACTACTGTTTACTTCTCCACTTTTTTTTGTTTTACTTCCCCCCCATGGCCAGTCCTTTGATATGTAAAAAAAAAATAGCAAAATTACTTTCTCTCTTTTTTGACCCCAGCGAACAGCGATCGACTCAGCACGAGGGATGTTTGTTACTTTTTCTTACCCTTGGCCAATACTTTGAAATGTAAAAAAAAAATAATAATAACACAAAACCTTTTCTCTCTCCTTCTTGACCACCGCGAATGACTGCGAATGACTTAGACCAAGGGCTTTTTGTAACTTATTTTCCTACACATGGCCAGTACTTTGAAGTGTAAAAAAGAAAAAAACATTCCAAACTTTTTCTTTCGCGACATTAGCGAATTATTTAACGCAAGGGCTTTTTGTTACTTTTCTGTTTAGTCTTTACTACTGTTTACTTCTCTACTTTTTGTGTGTGTTACCTTCCCCCTCTCCTTTTGGCCAGCCCTTTGATATATAAAATAGGGAGAAAAATATACAAAACTTTTTCTCTCTCTTTCTTGACCACAGCGAATGACTTAGTGCAAGACCCTTTTGTTACTTTTTATTGCCCTTGACCACTACTTGAGGTAAAAATAAAAAGATGTAAAAAAAAAAATTACATAACCTTTTCTCTCTCTATCTTGAACATACGAACGCCTTAACGAGAGGTTTTTTTTGTTACTTGTTTTCTGCCCTTAGAGATGTACAAAACTTTGGGTTTAAAAAAAATATATATATTAATAATACAAAACCTTTTTTCTCTTTTGACCACACCGAACGACTAAACGCGAGGTTTTTTTGGTACTTTTTTTTCGTTACTTTGAGATGTGTAAAAAATATAACTCTTTTTCTCTCTCTCCCTTGACCCCAGCGAACGACTGGCCCAACTCCTGACCCTGAACAGCCACAGCCAAGGTCACAGCGGCCGCCACAGCCAACCCACCACAGCAGCAACCACGCCCCTAGGTGTAGTACATACAGCCTGAGCGCCGGCATGTGTGTGTGGGTGGGTGGGTGTGTGTGGGTGGGTGGGTGTGCGGGTGTGTGTGTGTGTGTGTTCGTGTGTGTGTGTGTGTGTGTGTGTGTGTGAGTGTGTGTGTGTGCGTGTGTGTGTGTATGTGTGTGTGTGTGTGTGTGTGCATGTGTGTGTGTGTGTATGTGTGTGTCACTCCTTCCGGCTCTGTAGAACTAGTGTCTTTCTCCTGAACTAATAACATGTTGACTGTACTGGTTTGTTCACCGACTCGCTCGTTCGCTCGTTCGTTCTTTCCGTTTCCTTCTATTTTTTCAATCTTTCTTTTTTCTAATACGAAAGTTAGTGTGAAGAGTGTGTGATGCAACTGCGAGGAGAGACGTGGCATGCTGAAATGAAGGAAAAAAGGAAGGAAAAGGAATGTTGAGATTAAAGAAAAAAAAGACGGAGGACAAAAATTGGAATAAATGCACATTCTATGCAATAGGAGTGTTAAAATATTGCATGTTAGTTCAAAATGTCTCTTTATCTTATTTATCTATGGTAAAAATGTCTAATATCATATATACTAAATGGTCAGGGTAGATAAAGTTAATGGTTTCAATGGGAGTTCAAAAAAAGGTATGTTGGTTCAAAAAATACCCTTTACCTTATTTATCTATGATAAAAAAGTGTCTAATATCAATTATCTACTTAATGGACAAGGTACCCAAGGTTAATGGTTTCAATGGGAGTGCTAAAATAAGGTATGTTAGTTCAAAATATCCCCTTTACGACTGGAACGATCTATTTTTCGATCTATGGTAAAAAAAAGTATCTAATATCATATCTTCTTAATGGACAAGGTACCCAAAGTTAATGGTTTCAATGGGAGTGTTAAAAAAAAAGGTATTGGCTCAAAATTCCTCTTTACCTTATTATATCCATGGTAAAAAGTGTCTAATATCATATCTGCTTAATGGACAAGGTATCCAAAGCTAATGGTTAAAGGTAGTTACATTCCATATCACTCCTAACAGTTGGTACGCAAAACATGACACCTGTGTTTACTAATGAGACAGGTGTGAGGCGAGACACATGTACTCGTCGTCCACAACTGTTATGTACGTGTATAGATCCAAACTTGACCTGGCGTGACCCAATCTGACCTTATGTGGCCTCTGGCCTGGTGACCCGGATGTAGGAAAGAAATTAAGTCAAGGAAACGATGTATTGGAAGTAAGGTAACAGAATAACGTAACCTAACCTAACTAAACCTAAAACATTTTCTTCGTTTCTTCTACTTTCCTCGATACTTTCTTTCCGATTACCTGGCGACCCAAATGTAGGAACGAAACTAAGTAATAAAGGCAAGAACGTATTGGAAGTAAAGTAACAGAATAACGTAACCCAACCTAACTAAACCTACTTTCTTCGTTACTTATTAATCCTCGATACTTTCTCTGCAATTACCTGGTGACCCCCAGAGGCGAGGTGAAGGATGCTGAAATCCAAATAAGCAACTACACACCATTCAGAGTGGATAGAGAATTCAGAAGTCATGGAGGCGTTATACTGTACATTAGAAATGATATCACTCTGGATGCAAAACAAGTTCTAACTCTCTCAAACGGTCAAGTAGAACTAGTAGCTGACCATTGTTCCATAGACTTACTAGTAATAAATTATTACCGCCCACCTCAGTGCTCCCTACATAATTTTAAAACTGCAATGGACAGCATCACATAACTAATAGAAGACCTCCCACTGCCCATGCCAAACATAATACTGTGTGGAGACTTCAACCTCCCATGCATCAAGTGGCCTGAGGGTACTGTCTCTGGTGGCACACTTGAGGATCAAGGACAAGCTAAAATCTTGCTAGAAGTCACAGACAAAGCATTCCTCACACAACAGCTGCAAAAAACCACCAGAGTTAACAACATCCTGGATCTTTTCTTTACCAACAACCAAGACTCAGTGAGGAGCTACCGGGTGGAAAAAACTGTTTTCTCAGACCACAACCTGATTACCATAAACATGTCCTACAAGAAAAACAGGATGGAGAGGCCAGAAAACAACACGCAAGGATACTCTCACTTCGCTAAGTACAATTTCTTCAGTGAGACTATCAACTGGGAGGAAGTACAGCACAGTATTGACGAAGTGAACTGGGGACAGGTTATGGAAGGAGATGACCCCAGCACCATGCTGCAGACCCTGACTACCAAGCTGCTGGAAATATGCAACAATCACATCCCAGCAAAGAGATGGCAGACAAGGAGACGCTCCCTCATACCTAGAGATAGAAAAATTTTCATGAGGAAGAGAGCTTCCCTCTACAAACAACTAACAAACACGCACGATGAGTTAAGGAAAAGGGTAATCACAGCAAAAATAATTGAAACTGAGCAAAAACTGGAACAGTCCCACGCCAATCAAAGGATAAATGATGAAAAGTGGGCAGTAAATAACATCAAACGCAATCCAAAATATTTCTTCAGTTACTGCAAAAGATACTCTAAAATTAAAACACAGATTGGTCCACTGAGAAACAATGAGGATAGCATATCAACAGACCCTAAGACAACCTACCAACTTTTGCTGCAGCAGTACAACAGCGTGTTTAGTGCCCCCCACCCACACAAAAGTATAAACAACCCTATTGAGATCTTTGCTGATGACATGCACCAAGCCCAACTAACAGACATCACCATCTCAGCAGAGGACATAGAAAGGGCCACAAAGGAATTACAACCGAACTCAGCAGCTGGTCCAGATGGAGTGCCAGCTATTCTACTCCTAAAGTGCAACAATTCATTGGCACATCCCCTGTGCAGGCTGTGGCGATGCTCCCTGGACACAGGAGTGGTCCCAGACCAGCTCAAAAAAGCTACTGTGTGCCGAATATTTAAGGGTGGAGACAGGAGCCTACCAAAAAATTACAGACCGGTAGCTCTCACTTCTCACCTCATAATAATTTTTTGAAAAATGTGCCAGAAATAAGATTGTGGCATACATGGAGGACCACCACCTACTCAAAGACAGCCAACATGGTTTCAGGAGGGGAAGATCTTGTCTGTCAAAACTCCTGGCTCATCATGACTAGGTACTGCACAACCTGGCCAAGGGAAGGAACGTGGATGTCGTGTTCCTTGATTTTGCCAAAGCTTTTGACAAAGTTGACCACGGCATCCTACTACACAAGATCAAGGCCCTCGGTATAAAAGGGAAGATGGGAGTGTGGATTCACGCCTTCCTTGCAGGACGCCTTCAGGCAGTCACAGTGTATGGGCACATATCAGAGGAAGCAGAGGTGATCAGTGGAGTGCCACAGGGTTAAGTACTGGGCCCTCTCCTCTTCCTGATCCATATGGGGGACATTGGTGAGAGAGTAAAGGGCTCATTCCTCTCCTCATTTGCTGATGACACCAGCGTGAGTCTTCCCCTCACCACCGCTGAAGAAGTGCCTCGCCTCCAACAAGACCTCGACACAGTGTATGCTTGGGCAACAACAAACAACATGAGCTTCAATGAAGAAAAGTTTGAGATGTTGAGGCACGGGCAAAACCATTATATAAAGGAAGCTACAAAGCTGTACACTGAAGGAGGGCAGGAAATCTCCATACAGCCACACGTCAAATGCTTGGGTGTGCACATCAGCGAAGACTGCTCCTTCCACCACCACATTGCAGAGACAGTGAGGAAAGCCATAGGGATGGCAGGCTGGGTGCTAAGAACCTTCACCACCAGGGAGACACTAACAATGCTGACCCTATGGAAGACCCTAATACAGCCCCTGCTGGACTACTGCAGCCAGCTATGTTCACCCCACAAGAGGGTTGACATCCAGGTACTGGAGGTGGTTCAGCGGTCATTCACGAGGCAGATCAGAAGCATAAGAGACCTCAGCTACTGGGACAGACTCAGGGAGCTGGGCTGTAATAACAGCAGAGGAGAAGGGACAGGTACCGGGTCATCTACATGTGGAAGATCCTGGAGGGGCAGGTACCTAATCCCGCACCGTTTGCACTGCAGCCATACATCACCGCAAGGACTGGTCGCAAGTGCTTAAGGCAAAGCCTGCCAACCAGGGCTCCAGAGAGGATCAAGACCCTGCTGGCATCTAGCCTTATCCATGACGGACCTAAAACCTTCAATACTCTACCAAAAGAGGTGAGGAGCATTACTGGCTGCCCTGTAGGGAAATTCAAGTCTGGTGTGGAAAAGTTTCTGTGGACGGTGCCAGACGAAGCCCCAGTGCTGGGATACACTGCCAGATGCCGGACCTCCAACACCATACCGGATCAAGTGGACCTAAGGGATTGGGATGCCAGGATTGGGAGCAGCAGTGGACCACCATGGATGTGAGGCACAGGCCTCAAGACTACACCAAGAACCAAGAACCAAGAAACCTTGGGACCCTTCGGGAACGCAAGGTTTTGGGTGGGGAAAGGGGAAACGAGTTTTGTACTGATATTATATTATGTGGATGACGTAAAATATATCCGGTAAATACTTTATGGGATGACACAAGGCCAAAAGTACATAAAAATATATTACCGATAAAGTCTAGGGGAATTAATACCTATTCCTGGAAAAATCTCTAGTTAAATCTTTAACTACAACGGTAAAAGTGCAGTTTAATACAATACATGGACATTGGTTACGTAACCTGACATAACTGGGGGTGTTGCGCTCCCTAAGACCCCCGCTAGTTCGCTAACCTAACCTGGTCGTTGGTTGAGTAGCCTGACCTAAATCGGAGATAACTGTAAAATTGTGCATTTCCGACGATTTTGAATGTGACCATCATTCTTAACACATCAAAATACATAGAAAAAATTTACTTTTAACCTCAATCTCAATTACTTGTAAGTACCAAAATATCGCCTCATGATATTCCGTAGCAGTTAGGGGCGATAACCAGCCACGGCAGCCGGGCAATCGCACACCATCAGATTCGCTTATTTTACCTAAATAACTCTACAAGACCTGACTCAAACCTATCTTAAACCTAACCTAACCTTAACATAACCTCAAACTAACCTAACCGAACTTTAACGTAACCTTCCCTAGCTATTATTATATGAAAATTGGTGCTATATTTTTGGTTTCCGGAAGTGAATAACTATATACTGCATATTAAACTTATCCAAAAATAATAGAGAAAAAGTAAGTTGGAAGGCATGTGGAGCCCGGCAACTGCTGCGGAATATTAACCCTAATGAAAATGTTATGGGCAACAGTGCAAGAGACATACTGCACTTGCCCTGAGTTTGGGGCTTAAGGAAAATTGTTAACATAGTGCGAAAACTGTGGACCATTATATGACTTTTTGGTATATGACCGGTAGATTTTCGGTAAATAGGATCCCTCTAGTTTAAAAAGTAATGACACTGTTTCTCTAATAGATTTTGATGAGTTTAGAATAAATCTGATGGTAATAATGTGACGGGGGCTAGCTTTCACTGCATGATAAGTATATATTGAGCCCAACATTTGATGATTATTTTAAGAAACTTATCAACCTATCAGCCCAGCATAAGCTAACTTCACATAATAACCTCAGTATTCTGTATGAATAACACCCGTCTCTCAGTGAAGGACACCTATGAGATACATGAGGTGCTGGTTTGCTGCAAAGTTGTGCTTATTTTTTAATTAATCTGACAGCGGTTAGGATTGATTTGATTAGGTATGAAAGTATTTAGAAGGTAGCACTACTGTGTTATAATTTGTATTATTGTTATTACAGATATCTAAGTACATGGCCCACTATCACAACTATCAGCAGATTTGGGATGATTGGGCATATTGGGATCAGGTCGATCTGGAGAATGAGATGGATGCCCAATTAGATACCCAAGGTATTGCCGGACGCGGACGTCGATCTCGCAGAATTGTCACATGTAAAAATGGTGTTGGAAGTTGATTTATTATCTTTTTCAGTTGCCTTTTCTCAGCAACCACACTCTTTGGGGATGTCACCTTGTCATATGTACTATGTATGTGTATATAAAAAATATATATACATATATATATAAAATATATAAAATTATTATATATATATATATATATATATATATATATATATATATATATAATATATATATATATATTATATATATATATATGTATATATATATATTATATGTATATATATATATATATATATATATATATATATATATATATATATATATATAATATATATATAGTATTATTGTATTTTTTTTGGGACAAAAATTGCAGATTTCATGAATGGCTGTCAAATTATTGTAAAAGCAATAATTTGCCTTGATACCCTTCCAGATCGGATGAACCCCTTCACCGCGATGAGAGATGATGAGTTTGTTGATCGTTTCCGTCTCAGAAAAGCTTCCATGTAAGATCTCATTGAGGAAATTAGAGATCAGCTTCCTGCCGCAAATGATTTGATAGGTAATTTTGATCTCCAATCCAATATAATCTTGCTATGCTGTTAATTAATAAAATTTGTACACTCTGCATATTGAAACTCATGTGCATCTTACTTCACCGGTAAGCCAAATATAAAAGAAATAAAGTTTTCCTGAAGTGGAGATCACAGTAATTGTGTAGCTACATGAGTGGTTTGCTAATGCTGTATGTATGTTCTCTCCTAACAGGATGTCCTGTTCCACCATACCTCCAAACACTGATCGCGATACGATGCATGGCAACTGGAGATCACCAAAGGACATTAGGTGACAGCCATGATGTGTCACAAACTACAGTCAGTGAATTCCTGAAGACAGTCTCCAGAGCAATTGCCAGTAGGAGCAGACATTATATATTACCTCCTTGTGGCAAAGACCTGAACCAAACTATTCAGGGATCTTATGATATCAGTGAAATGCTTGATGTTCTAGGGGTAATTGGCTGTACACACATTGCTATATTGAGATCATCAGTATAAAATTCAGAATCGTTCCGTTACAGTAAAGGGTTTTTTTTCACTGAACGTTCAAGCTGTGTGTGGCCCAGATCTACAGTTCCATAATGTTGTTGCCCGTTGGCCTGGGAGTGTCCACGACAATATATATTTTTTAAATAGTAGGCTCTGTGCTGAGTTTGAGTTAGAAACTTATCTAAATCCTAGGTATCATCTACTTGGTGATGCTGAACATCCTTTGAGAAGATATCTATTAACTCCAGTGTCAAGTCCAGGTAATGTACATGAGACAGCGTATAACACCAGTCATTCAAAAACAGGAAATACAATTGAACGGGCATTTGGTGTATTGAAAAGCAGAATTGTAAATTTAGGGATGAAATGAGAACAGATTTAGACACCACCAAGGCTATCATTGTTGCATGTATGGTACTGCACAACATAGCTGTACAAACTTTACTGGTTGGGCCTCAAGATGGGGAAGTAGGCATCGACACCAATCACGATGACCCAGCTAACGGGGAGCCGGTACAGGTACACGGAAATGAACACAGGGAGATTGAAACGACAGCAAGTAATCAGGGATAGATTTTGAGCAGCATGGAGATGTTTCCACTTTTGTTTTCAATTACATGACTTGTTATTTGATGACTTCTTTGATTCTCCCATTGTGGGTGTAAGCCCTGACCGCGCCGGGGCAAAGCATTCCTGTGCGTCGCTCCTTAACATAAGAAAAATAAGAAAATAAGGAAGCTACAAGAGGCCGCGAGACCTACACGTGGTTGTTCCTGTTCCTTATCATTGTTGCATGTATGGTACTGCACAACATAGCTGTACAAACTTTACTGGTTGGGCCTCAAGATGGGGAAGTAGGCATCGACACCAATCACGATGACCCAGCTAACGGGGAGCCGGTACAGGTACACGGAAATGAACACAGGGAGATTGAAACGACAGCAAGTAATCAGGGATAGATTTTGAGCAGCATGGAGATGTTTCCACTTTTGTTTTCAATTACATGACTTGTTATTTGATGACTTCTTTGATTCTCCCATTGTGGGTGTAAGCCCCTGACCGCGCCGGGGCAAAGCATTCCTGTGCGTCGCTCCTTAACATAAGAACATAAGAAAATAAGGAAGCTACAAGAGGCCGCGAGACCTACACGTGGTTGTTCCTGTTCCTTAACACTACCTGCATCCACTTTGCATCCCCATCCATGAAATTATCTAGCCTCCTTTTAAAGCTCTCTAATGACTCTGCACTAACGCGTCTACTGAGTCCATTCCAATCATTTACCACCCTATTTCTGAACCAGTTTTTTCCTGTTCCTTTTTTAAATCTACGCTTTTCCAGCTTGAATCCGTTACTTCTTGTTCTGTACTCGATCTTCTCTCATCGTTTCGTACTTCACTTTCCCTCGAACACCACAAAGTCACCTGTGTTCGCTTTACTACTATAAGATTGTCTGCCATTCCGCCCTTCAACTCTCTTCTCAGCCTTGTTTTCCCATTTATGTTAGGTAGCCTACTGTCTCTTATCGACTTAACAGGCTTTTCTTCCTTCTATATATTGCTTCAAACATCACTCAAAATATTATTACTTTTATATGTATTCGAGGCCAATAAATATCAATCAATCTATCTATCTATATATTTTTTCGATATTTTGTATTACACGTTTTACTTTTGTTTTTATATTTTTATTTTATCTTCCCGTGAATATTTTTTTGTCATTCGATTTACGTCTTATGAATAAGTTTGTTAATTTTTATTATATATCATATTGCGCTTATTGGGAGGTAAGAAGTTTCGCTAGATCTTTTTTTTTTACTTTTTTTTAAGCTTTTCGTGAATATGTAGGCTGACTTTCACTTCCCGTTTTTTTCTTCCCCTTTTCCGTTTTCTTCTCTTTCACGACTTTAATTTCCTGCAGCTTATCTTTGATTTCTTTCATCCTGCATTCACTTAAGTGTTCTTTGCATTGTCACTACTCTGAATGCACTTTTTTTTCTCTATCTAGAAAAAAATAAATAGAAAAATGAAAGGAAAGGAAAAAGAATCAATCCTATTATTCCTCTCTCTCTCTCTTTATAAAAATTGAAAAAAATGAAAATTAAAAGAAAGGTAAAAGTCAATCCTATTATTCCTGTTGTTGTTAATATTTTGTCAACACTGTGGTTGACGCGAGCTTTTGCCTATAGCAGCCCGCCTGTGGAATTATGATATCACAATAAAATAAAAAAAAGGCAGTGTATTGGAGCTACCTTGGGGGGGGGTACTCCCGAACGGTGGAGGTGAGAGTGGCCAGAGGGACAGATCTAATTACCGCAGCAGCAGCGGCGGCGGCACCTGGATGTCCGGGCTGCGGATGAGGTGGGAGGCGTTCCCTGAGGTGGGAGGTTGCCTCGCACTTCAGGAGGTAGTGTTGGAGTGCAAATGGGGAGGTGACCTGGCAGTGATCACAGGTGATGTCCACAGCGCCCTAGCGGATTTCCTCAAAGCAGGGAAATCCGAGGCGGAGACGGTGTAGTCGGTCCCGTACGTGTGGGGCGATGGGTGGGTCTTGGGGAAGTGGGTGGTAAGCTGTTGCAGCAGCGTACTAGGAGGCAGAGGGTGATGACAGGGCGACTGTGGCCTCGTGTTGCTGGCGGGACAAGGCGTGCGAGGCAGACTTTATTTTAAGTAGAGTTTGGGAGAGGCTGGGCAGAACAGCCGTAGTGGGGCTGGGAAGGGCAGCGGCTGATTTTGCAGCTCTGTCAGCTGCTTCGTTGCCACTAAGGCCTACATGGATGGGAACCCAATTGAGGGTGATTTTGCAGCCACGTGCAGCCAGTCGCTGGGCCAGAAGAAGAGTGGAGGTGAAGAGGTGAATGTTGTCCTGTGGCTGTGTGTCTCTTAGGGCCTGGATAGAGGATTTTGAGTCTGTGTGTATGATGACATGAGGGGAGTGACTCTCCAGGGCGTGGTGAAGAGCGCCACGAATGGCGACTAGTTCAGCCTGGAGACAGCTGGTGCCATCTGTTAGACGCCATTGTTTCGTGGTTTGTCCGCTCACAAAAGTCGCTCCCGCTGCTCATGTGGCAGGATCTACCGACCCGTCTGTGAAGATAGTGAGGGAGGCAGGGGTCGTCAAGTCCTCCATGACCTGTCGCATTTCCAAGCGTAAGGCAGCGGGGAGCCAGTGTGCCTTTGGGCGCTCAAGACTGTGGAGTGATATGGTGATTGGAGGAGGGCTCCAAGGCGGTGGCGTAGCGAAGTTCGGGTGAGGGAAGTCCTCGCCCTTACTGAGGAGGGTTTCGTGTATTCCCATAGTGAGAATTGCTTCTGCAGCGCACACTGGCCAACATTGCCGCCGAAGGTTGTTGCTGGACCTGGCAAGATGAATTGCAACCTTGGCGGGAGGGGCGTAGGGGTAGGGCAGGTGGTTCATTTTGGCGAGCAGGCAGGCGGTCCGTTCTTCGATACGGCGCCGAGTCGGGACTACCTGGCACTCCTGCTGCAGGTTGCAGACCTTAGTCCATCTGGGGCGTTGATGTTTGACTCTCAGGGGGGTGTTTGTGTGGCCTCTAGTTATTGGTGTAGGGTGTTCGTGAGGGAAATAAGGAGCGCTATAGTCCAGGAGAGAGCGGATGGCGTGAATGTAAAAGGTGCGTTTCACCTGGAAACTGGTCCCCCCTTTTAAGCCAGTGATTGCCCGTAGGACGGAGATCCTGCTGTTTTCACGCTCCTGCAGGTAAGCTACGTGGGTGCGGAGGTTGAGACGGTTGTCGAGCCAGATGCCCAGGCAGTGATGCCAGATTTGGGGATTTTTCCCTAGATTTGGGGATTTCGGGGCACTGATGGGGACATGGGGACATTCACTCTCAAGTTGGGGACTTTTGAGGCTTCTGAAAAAAATATGTATTTTATCGCTTAAAATAATATTATTCATATGATGGTTAAAAGAAAACATGAGGTTAAACCGACGGTAAGGAAGAAGTAATTTGAGCTTCATTGATCCCAAAGAAGTAAATCAAGAAATGTGGTCTCCATTGGCTAGTGTATTTCCTGGAATTGTAGGTCCTGACAAAATAAATGACTTAGACAGAGAATGGAGAGTACAAGAAACACCAATCTTGCTGATTCAGAAATCAATGATGTTGAAGGCTTCTGGGAGACAGTTAGAGAAATAAAGAGTGCTGATGAAACTCCCATGTTTCCAAATTTGTCAAGTTTTGTTTCTGGGCTATTGTGTCTTCCTCATTCTAGTGCCACAGCAGAAAGGATATTTTCATCTGTAAACAATTTAAAAACATAACAAAAAACAAACTCTCAACCAGAGAACTCTAGTTGGGACTTCTGCATTCCCAAAACGGTATTGAAAGGCCCGGGAATGTTTCAATTTTTCTGTAAATGATAAACTAGTCAACATGATGACTTCAGATATCTACAAATACCATGAAAATGATGATTCGAGTGATGATATTATTTAGCATGCAAATGTGGTATTCTATTCTTTCTTTCTGGCTTAGTACAGTATATCCAGAATATTAGTTGGATTATTTAAGTTCCCCAAGAGGCTAAGAGCATTAATATTTGCATTTATTTCTGTATCATATTTCTAAGCAATTTAAGGAAATATATCATCCCCATCAGCCTAAAGTAGAAATTTTTATTAAATTTATTTTTTATTAAATGCTTATGAGGCTGTATCCTATTACTGCCTTCTTTTTTTTGGGCAGTCCTTGTGATGATTATAATAAAATGTGTAAAAAAAAAAAAAATGTGTAAAAATAACATGTGTAATGTAATATATTGTGTAAAACAAAGTATGAATTATTTGTACATTAAAATCAACATAGCAATTTTAATTTACATGTGGAGTAGCTATGTAGCATATATTTCAGCATTTTTAAACCAAGTATGGAAATATATGAAATGGGGATTTTTGGGGATATTCCCCCGAATATTTAGGGATTTTGAGACCAGACTGTCTGGCAACACTGTGCCCAGGTATTGGTGCGACGTGACCCAGGAGAGTGGTGTGTCCAGGATATAGAGCGGGGCCCGCGGCGCGTCACACCCAAAGGCCATGGCCTTGGATTTTGCCACATTCAGCTTCAAGCCTAGTTCCCTACACTTGGTGGTTATGTCAGTCAGCAGGTTCTGGGCTCGTTGTGCGTGGGCGGGTCCAGTGCAGTAGAGGGCAAGGTCGTCCGCATAGCAGAGAAGCTTAGTACCGGGTGGGAGTGGGAGAGAGATGAGTTCTTCCATTAATATGTTAAACAGGAAGGGGCTCAGAATGCTGCCCCGGGGTGTTCCGTTTTCGTGTTGATGAAGTTGAGACGTCTCCCCCTGAAAGGCAACTCTGGCCGCTCGGCCCGAGAGGAAGTCCCTGAGCCATTTAAGGTGTCTGCTGCATACTCCCTTGCGGACCAGAAGCGAAAGGATCACTCGGCAGTTGGCGAGCTCAAAGGCTTTCTCGAGATCGAGGAAGGCTACTGTAGTACCTCCGGAACTGGCAGCGCATAGAAGAGTGGATAGGCATTCAGCTGTTCCCATGCCCCGCCTGTAGGCAAAGAGGTCTTGATGGAAAGGACCGACCGCCCAGGTTAGCCTGTTTAGGACTATCCGCTCCATGGTTTTGCCCACACAGCTGAGGAGGGAGATAGGGCGCATGGCACCAGGATCTTTGGGCTTAGGTATGGGTATGATGGTAGTTTGCAGGCCTCCCAGGAGGCGTTGAAGAGAGTGAGAAGGGCGGAGTGACCATCTGAGCCTGCGTTGGTGATCATGGAGTATGTAATCCTGTCAGCCCCGGGGGAAGTATCTCCATTATTCCTCTTTCCCTCTCTCTCTCTCTCTCTCTCTCTCTCTCTCTCTCTCTCTCTCTGCATAAGTCCTTCCCATACCTTCCTCGTACTATTACAGTCACTCCCTCTGCCCCCCCTACTCCTCCTCCTCCTCCTTATCCTACCATTACTATTACCACTTCTTTTATCCCTCTTTCTCTTGTTATTCTCCTTCTATATCACTTATCTTCCATTTATATTCCTTTTTTCCTCCTCCTACTCCTCCTCCTCCTTTTCCTCTTATAAAACATCTTAATAACATGGTAGCTCAATACTCTTCCAAGGCGTATGGAGGATAGAGATGCCCTTGTTGCCACTGCTGAAGGAGGAGGAGGAAGAGGAAGCGGAGAAGGAGGAAGAGGAAGCGGAGAAGCTGACGGTTCAGTAGCCACTCGGAGTTGCGAGAAGGCTGAGGTATTAGCGGCCCACTTCTCAGGAAAGATGACAGTCTCTGATCCTGACCGCCTTCCTCCTGCCGTGGCACGTCTCACCAACGCGACGCTCGACACCATCACCTTAACCACAGAAGAGGTGATGCGACAGCTGCAACTGGTCGACCCTAAGAAGGCCCTTGGACCAGACGGGGTTTCCCCCCACATCCTTAAGCACTGCGCCGCCCAGCTGGCAGCCCCCGTCACCGATATCTTCCAGTGTTGTCTCAGCACTGGTAAGTGGCCCTCCACGTGGAAGGTGGCAAGAGTAGCAGCCATTCACAAAAAGGGAAAGAAGACGGAGCCAAAAAACTACAGACCAATCTCCCTCCTGTCTGTCCTCGGCAAGACACTGGAAACCATCATTGCCAGCAGGATCTCCTACTTCTTCACCACACACCGCATCCTCAGCAACAGACAGTTCGGCTTTCGCCCTAACAGGTCTGCCAACGACATCCTTCTCCTTATGTCCACCTTATGGCACCAATCCCTGGACAGAGGACGCGACACTTTCGTCATCGCCTTGGACATCGCCGGAGCTTTTGATAGGGTGTGGCACTCCGGTCTCATCACCAAACTCCGCAGCATGGGAGTGACTGGCGGCCTTCTCCACCTCCTTCACGACTACCTGCGGAACAGATCTCTCAGCGTGGCGGTGAACAGACACACTTCGGAAGAACACCCGATTGGAGCTGGTGTCCCACAAGGCAGTGTTCTTGGACCCCTATTATGGAATGTGTTTTTTAACGACCTCCTGATGCTCACCCCGGAGGCACACGCCTACGCGGATGACTGCACCCTCACATTCCCCTGTGACAGTACTGACCACCGCACTACTGTCGCCCTCGTCAACCAAGTGTTGGAGACCATCACCTCATGGGGACGACGGTGGCAGGTTGATCTCGCCCAGGACAAAACACAGGTCATGCTGATCTCCCGGCGACATCACCCCCCAGCCACCCCTATCCCACCCATTCTTCTGGACGAGAAGGTGTTGCCCTTGCAGCCGACGGTCAACATTCTCTGCGTTGAGGTGAACAGCACCCTCTCCTTCACCAGCCACGTCAGGAAGACAGCCTCTAAGGCCGCAGGCAGGTTGAACTGCGTCAGGCGCGTCTCCCACCTCCTTGACGCTCGGGGTGTCACAACCCTTTATGCGGCCCAAGTCCGCTCCCTCATGGAGTACGCCCCCCTGACTTGGTCATCCTGCCCCCCCTCGTACCTTGGTCTTCTAGACAAGGTACAAAACCGTGCCCAGCGGCTCATCTCCCTGAAGGCAGCACCAGACATGCAGCTCGCCCCCCTACAGCCCCTACAGCACAGGCGAGACGTGGCCGGCTTGTGCGTCACGTACAAAATCCTCAAGCAGGGCGCCCCACACCTCGCTATACTCCGGCAGCCGTGGGCGACACCTCACCCATACTCCACCAGGGACGCCAACAAGAGGGACCAACAACTCATTGTTCCCTTCGCCAGGACAGCGACCTTCTTCCGCTCCTTCCTGCCGCGATACAGCAGGCTGTGGAACCGTGTAGTGCGACAGACTGACACGCACCAGGCCGCCACACTCCACATCTTCAAGTGTGCAGTGAATGCCTGGCTGATGCCATCTGGACATAATTAGTCAACTAAATGTGCAGACTAAAGATAGTTATCGGAACCTCACCGGGAACTTTTGGCTGTAAAATTAATATCAAATGTAAAAAAAAGAAAAAAAAAAAGAAGAAGGAAGCGGAGAAGGAGGAAGAGGAAGCGGAGAAGGAGGAAGAGGAGGAGAAAAAGGAGGAGGAGGAAGAGGAGATTGACAACAACGGAGATGAGGAGGTTATTGTGTAAAGTTAAGTAATGGAATTGTGTTGAGTAGAACGGGAAGAACAAGGTGGAGGGAGAAGAGGAAGAAGGAGAGATAGGAGTAACAGGACTATTGAGGACTTAGAAAAAGGGAAAGTAAAAAATAAAAGAGGAGGAAGGATGAAAAGGAAGGTGTAAAAAAGAATACAAAGGATATATAAAAAAAGAAATAAAGGAGAGAATAGCAATGCTATTATTCCTGACGAGACTGTTTACGAGAATTACAGAAACGACAAAATCTAATTCAGAAGTTGAGGAATCAGGTTAGAACAGGCGAGGGATGACATAATGAAGCTACTAACTAATATAATATTAATAACTTTAGTACTAGTGAATTGCCTTGAATATCCGCGGGTGATGATGATGATGATGATGACGTAAAGACTTGTAATCAGGGATAGAGAAGGATTAATTAAGGTTATATATATATATATATATATATATATATATATATATAGAGAGAGAGAGAGAGAGAGGAGAGAGAGAGAGAGAGAGAGAGAGAGAGAGAGAGAGAGAGGAGAGAGAGAGGAGAGAGAGAGAGAGAGAGAGAGAGAGAGAGAGAGAGAGAGAGAGAGAGAGAGAGAGGAGAGAGAGAGAGAGAGAGAGAGAGAGAGAGAGAGAGAGAGAGGGGAAGAGAGAGAGAGAGAGGAGAGAGGAGAGAGAGAGAGAGAGAGAGAGAGAGAGAGAGAGAGAGAGAGAGAGAGAGAGAGAGAGAGAGAGAGAGAGAGAGAGAGAGAGAGAGAGAGAGAGAGAGAGAGAGAGAGAGGAGAAGGAGAGAGAGAGAGAAGAGGAAGAGAGAGAGGAGAGAGAGAGAGAGAGAGAGAGAGAGAGAGAGAGGGAGAGAGGAGAGGAGAGAGAGAGAGAGAGAGAGGAGAGAGAGAGAGGAGAGAGAGAGAGAGAGAGAGAGAGAGAGAGAGAGAGAGAGAGAGAGAGAGAGAGAGAGAGAGAGAAGAGAGAGAGAGAGAGGAGAGAGAGAGGAGAGGAGAGAGAGAGAGAGAGAGAGAGATGGAAAAAGGTAATAAAATGATCAGAGGACACAGGATGACAAGGGGAAAAAAGAGGATCATAATAAAAGAGAGTAAGAGGAAAGAGGAAGAAAGTATGCCAGATGATGAACTTCTTTGATGTTTTCTCTCCGTGTCTGTCTGTCTGTTTGTATGTATGTATGTCTGTGTGTGTCTTGTCTGTGTATTCATCTAGTTATATTTTACAGGGCCTGAGCTAGACGCGTATGGCCCCGTCTCCATATATCAACATTCTTATCATTTAAATGATCAATTTAGCATTCATCCCTAGTGCTTAGTGTTGGCCGAAGCCACCACCTCGGCAGGCGGGTCACAATCCCCCGGCTAACATCCGGTACCCATTCACTGCTGGGTGGACAGGGGCTCGGGTTTCTTATAAGAAAACAGCCCATCTGTCTCCGCTCCGCCCGGGGATCGAACTCGGGACTTCTCGGTTGTGAACCGAGCGTACTAAGTCTACACTATGGAGTACCCTCTGTGTGTCTGTCTGTCTGTCTGTCTGTCTGTGTGATGTGACAAATTGTGACAACATTACATAACAGAAACGGGCGATATAAAATTGCAGTGACAAATAAACACCAGGGATAAGGAAAGAAAATGAATGGATGGTGATTATATGCACAAAAAATATGAATAAAATATAAAATGAAGGAAGAATGTGTAGATGGCTGACTATAAGTGGTGAGAAGGAAAGAAAGAGAAAGGAAAATGTGATGATGTGTTGAAAGGAAACTATATATAAAGCTATATTAAGGAAGTTGATAAATAATAATAGGTACTAAGAAAAGTGTTTGTGTGTTAATTATAAATATATGATGTATTGATCTTTGGGCAATATATCAAAAAACGTCAAAATCTCCATATTTCTCTTCTTTCAGGCATAATATCAACATGAATGCGAGGTAATAAAATTCGAAATAGTCATATCTCCGATTTTTCTTATGTTTATATAAGGGTGCAAGTATCAACTATTTTCAGGTTCGAAGATTTTCAGTTCTTTGAGCTCTTTTTCCGCTTATCTTTTTACAGCAAAGTTTAAAAAATGCTTTCCATCTCAGTTACTCATACTCAGTTACACGCCTTGTCTCGTCCACAACCACTTCGGTGAAAATAACGTCATAAACCAGCAAGGAAAACGAGAAAAGCGCAGCGTCAAACTCCTTTTCTACAGACCATCGACTTGAGACTTTATTGCCACTCCCATAACATCGACTTCCATGCCACGACACCCACACTTTCCTCTTCCATTTCACCCCTAGTATGTTCCCTCCTCCATTCCAGCCTCACCATCTTTCCGCCTAATTCCACGCCAGTTAGCCTCCTCGTCCCTCCCACAGCAACCTCATCTGTTTATTCCATCCTTCCAATCTTTTCCGCCAGTTCCCCTTCGCTTCCTTCTCATCCTGCAATGTTCGCTTTTCATCCTTTCCGTCAATTTTATTCTCACCCTGTTCACTCCGCTCTCAGAATCTTCTCGTTTCTTCCAGTCTTCATCCCAACAGCTCTTTCTCCTCCTTCTCTTCATTTTAGTCTCTATCTTCGTTTTCCTTACCCTCCTATTCCTCTCAGACCTTTCCTCTTTCCCGTCCATCTCGTTCACTCGCTCCTATACTCCAGGACACTTATAGTTTGATATTGTATCAAAAATTATTGCTTCTATTGAGATATCTTTTTTCTGCATCGTTTTCTCGTATCATTCTCTTGTTTTATTGCTTGTCGGAGATCTTCTTTAATACCTGAGGAGACTGGAGGAGTCTCAAGGCCCGGAATGGCACTCAGGGAGGTCGTGGAGTGAAGGTCAGGGACGCCACCGGTGCCACACTCATATAAGAAGTGCCAACCTTCCCAAGCGAGGCAGTGCGCGTCCAACCCTTGGAGGGGAAGGATGTACGAGGGAGGGACTATATTACGTTATTCCTTTTTCCTTTTTCTTCTTTATATTATCATTAACCCTTTCACGCCTAGATCTTTCCTTTGTTATATATTATCGTCTGTTAGCCATTACGAAAAGTAGCTAAATATACCAAATTAGATAGTGGACAAGGGTATTAAGCAGGTCATATGATATCTATAGAATATTGGTTACATTCATTAGAATATTATAATGGTAGCCAAATTACAATGGAAATTACGTTCTGGGTCTCAAGGGATTAAAACAACGTTCTTTGTTATAGCTCAATATATTCCTCGTAGGTTACATCATTGCCTATTATTGTGCTTTCATTCAACTTTTATTTTGATGTAGCGAAAGTCAGACTCCAGATTATCGAGAAAAATTAAAATAAAGTAAGAATGTATTTTAAAGGGGCTCATGGTAATCACCCATTTCTTTTAGGAAAACACATACAACGGCCAATAGTATGATTATGACACAACACACACCACACACACCACAACAACACACCACACCACACACACCACACCACACACACACCAACACACACACACACACCACACACACACACACACACACACACACACACACACACACACACACACACACACACACACACACACACACACACACACACACACACACACACACACACACACACACACACACACACACACACACACACACACACACACACACACACACACACACACACACACACACACACAATACGAACTACAACCACACACACATCACACACACATCACACTCAACACACACACGACAGCAATGATACGTGTCTACACGTTGTACCGCCTGCGAGGACTGCAATGACTTAATTCTAAGGACACACTTTCCTCCCCCGACCCCTCAGTGACCCCTGTAAAAATAAGATCAAAGTTCATTGATAATTTGCTAAACTTTGGACATAACGAGCCAGGTACCAAAATTACAAACACTGAGGTGGCCACGTCCTCCATCAGTCCTCCATAGTTCAGTGCGATCCATGTGAAGACAATCCATGTAGACCTGTGTTTCTTAACTTTTTTTTACCACCAAGCCACCTTTAGTAGTTAGTCCTTGCCTCCATGTCCTCCCCCCCTTCCCTTCTTCAACCAAGATATTTCGAAATAATCCTGAAACTGAAAAAAAAATGGAAAAATGCGTGCTTTTAACGCTCTTATTGTGTACATAATTATTCATTAACACCTTGCATATACCCAGCAGATTCAATTAGATAACAGAGCCGCCGTGTCTAGCCCAATCTAGGGATTTAGTGAAACCTGGCAAAGCTTCACCGCAGAGGTTTTCACACACACTTGCTTCTCTGTACCGACTTTCTTCGCTCACCCTCGAAAGTGAGCTTCATGTTAAAGCGAAGGCAGAGCATCAAGTTAGATACTTGACAGTTCTTCTTTTTCCTCTCTTATCTCACGCCCTCCTAGGTAATTACCCACGCCCCCTAGGCTAAGAACTACTGCTGTAGACAATCCATGTATGTAGACAATTTCATGGATGGGGATGCAAGGTGGATGTAGTGTTAAGTAACAGGAACAAACACGTGTAGGTCTCCCGGGTTCTTGTAGCTTCCTTATGTTCTTATGTTTTTCTTATGTTCTCATGTGATGCAAAGACTCCCTCGGCCGCTCGGCGTGTACCAGCCAGGCACTGACGGTCAAGGTCAAGCTCTCTTTTGACCTTGCTGACGGCGAGCCGCGCCTGCGCTGCACTGCCGAACACGTGCCCGCCCCCCTCGTGCCCTGCCGCCGATGCCTCACGTCTCACTATTGTCAGCGGCACGAAGATTTCTTGGCTGTTTTGATTGGTGGTGGTGAGGTGGTAGAGAGGCAGGCTTGGTGCAGTGCAGAGGCGGGGGTGCACGGTGAGGCAGGGGGTCTAGGTGAGGCAGGGGTCACAGTGAGGCGGGGTCGCACGGTGAGGCAGGAGGTCTAGGTAAGGCAGAGGTCACAGTGAGGCGGGGGCGCACAGTGAGGCAGGGGTTCTAGGTGAGGTAGGGGCCATAGTTAGGCGGGGGCGCACGGTGAGGCAGGGGGTCTAGGTGAAGTAGGGGGACAAGGGGAAGTTTGTGTCTCGCGGGGTCTTCTTTTTAGGGGGAGGGGGGATCAAGATGCTCCTACTTCCCTGCAGAGAGTGAACGCGAGGAGCCCGCCGATCGACCTTTGTTCCACGCGCCTCATTTGCAAGGTCATGAATACACTGTTAGGGTTCAAGCTACTCGTCCCTACAGCCTCTCTCTCCTCGAGAGAGAGAATTCAAGCGGAATTTAATTAGCTTTCCATTGATATATTTTCTTTTCTGATAGATGAATTAGAACGATGCATAAATTAGCGTTAACTAAATAAATAACATCATGAAATCTGGTAATTTACCCGATTTCATGATGTTATTTATTTAGTTAACGCTAATTTATGCATAGTTCTAATTCATTTATCAGAAAAGAAAATATATCAATGGAAATCTAATTAAATTCTGCTTATATTGATGTTCACCATGTAAAACGTTTTTTCACAAAATATTAAATGGCGAAAAGTTTAAGTTCATGCATATTTCTTGAAAGTCTCATAATGGCATTTTTTTATTGTGTTTTACGGTTTTTTATTTGATAATATTATAGAACAAACATTTCCGAAGATAACAGTATATATTTTATACTGATAAACATATATTAGGTAGGAAATTACCCGATTTCATGATTTTTTATATTTAGTTAACGCTAATTTATGCATGCCGCTAATTCATTTATCACTAAACGAAATATATCAATGGAAAGCTAATTAAACAACGCCTCTATTGATATTCTCCATGTTAAATGTTTGCGTGCAAAATATTAAATGGCGAAGAGTTTAAGTTAATGCATATTTCTTGAAAGTCTCATAATGGCATTTTCTTTGTGTGATTTACGGTTTTTTATTTGATAATATTATAGAACAAACCTTTCCGAAGATAACAGTATATCTTTTATAATGATAAACATTATATTAGGCAGGTAAACTTGTACGGGGAGCGGAGCGGGTTGTATTGTGGCCACCGAGATGATAAGGCCTGGTGGATCGCCCGTGACGTCACACCATAAGGATACCACCCGCTCCGCTCCCTGTACAAGTTTACCTACCTAATATAATGTTTATCAGTATAAAAGATATACTGTTATCTTCGGAAATGTTTGTTCTATAATATTATCAAATAAAAAACCGTAAAACACACAAAGAAAGTGCCATTATGAGACTTTCAAGAAATATGCATTAACTTAAACTCTTCGCCATTTAATATTTTGCTCGCAAACATTTTACATGGAGAATGTCAATAGAAGCGGAGTTTAATTAGCTTTCCATTGATATATTTCGTTTAGTGATAAATGAATTAGCGGCATGCATAAATTAGCGTTAACTAAATATAAAAAATCATGAAATCGTGTAATTTCCTAAACTAATATATGTTTATCAGTATAAATATTATCTGTTATCTTTGGAAATGTTTGTTCTATAATATTATCAAATAAAAAACCGTAAAACACACTAAAGAAATGCCATTATGAGACTTTCAAGAAATATGCATGAACTTAAACTTTTCGCCATTTAATATTTTGTGCAAAAACTTTTTACATGGAGAATATCAATAGAAGCGGAATTTAATTAGCTTTCCATTGATATATTTCCTTTTCTGATAAATGAATTAGAACCATGCATAAATTAGCGTTAACTAAATAAATAACATCATGAAATCGGGTAAATTACCCGATTTCATGATGTTATTTATTTAGTTAACGCTAATTTATGCATAGTTCTAATTCATTTATCAGAAAAGAAAATATATCAATGGAAAGCTAATTAAATTCCGCTTCTATTGATATTCTCCATGTAAAATGTTTTTGCACAAAATATTAAATAGCGAAAAGTTTAAGTACATGCATATTTCTTGAAAGTCTCATAATGGCATTTCTTTAGTGTATTTTACGGTTTTTTATTTGATAATATTATAGAACAAACATTTCCGAAGATAACAGTATATATTTTATACTGATAAACATATATTAGGTAGGAAATTACCCGATTTCATGATTTTTTATATTTAGTTAACGCTAGTTTATGCATGCCGCTAATTCATTTATCACTAAACGAAATATATCAATGGAAAGCTAATTAAACTCCGCTTCTATCGATATTCTCCATGTAAAATGTTTGCGAGCAAAATATTAAATGGCGAAGAGTTTAAGTTAATGCATATTTCTTGAAAGTCTCATAATGGCACTTTCTTTGTGTGTTTTACGGTTTTTTATTTGATAATATTATAGAACAAACATTTCCGAAGATAACAGGATATCGTTTATACTGATAGACATTATATTAGGTAGGTAAACTTGTACGGGGAGCGGAGCGGGTGGTATCCTTATGGTGTGACGTCACGGGCGATCCACCAGGCCTTGTCTCTCGGTGGTCTTGGTTGTATCCTTATGGTGTGACGTCACGGGCGATCCACCAGGCCTTATCATCTCGGTGGCCACGGAGCCAGGCCCTCAGAACTCGTGACGTCACACAAAGGGGTGGAGCTAACGTGAATCGCCGTGAAGCGAGGCCCTGTGCTCTCTCTCTCTCTCTCTCTCTCTCTCTCTCTCTCTCTCTCTCTCTCTCTCTCTCTCTCTCTCTCTCTCTCTCTCTCTCTCTCTCTCTCTCTCTCCCAATACGTGAAGGCAGTGAAGGGGTGAAGGAGGTATGAAGGGAAAAGTTTAAGGGGGTGAGGGGGGAGGTATGAAGGGGTGAAGGGTGGATTTGAAGGGTGATAAGGGAAGCCTCTCCTCTCTCCTCTCTCTCTCTCTCTCTCTCTCTCTCTCTCTCTTCTCTCTCTCTCTCTCTCTCTCTCTCTCTCTCTCTCTCTCTCTCTCTCTCTCTCCCCCTTCTATCTCTATCACCCCTTCAGAGAGAGAGAGAGAGAGAGAGAGAGAGAGAGAGAGAGGAGAGAGAGAGAGCTTCTCTTATCACCCTTCAAATACCTCCCTTCACCCCTGCAATACCTCCCCCCTCACCCCCTTAAACTTTTCCCTTCATACCTCCCTTCACCCCTTCACTGCCTTCAGGTATTGGAGAGAGAGGAGAGAGAGAGAGAGAGAGAAGAGGAGGAGAGAAGAGAGAGAGAGAGAGAGAGAGAGCACAGGGCCTCGCTTCACGGCGATTCACGTTAGCTCCACCCCTTTGTGTGACGTCACGAGTTCTGAGCGCCTCGCTCAGGGCGATTCACGTTAGCTCCACCCCTTTGTGTGACGTCACGAGTTCTGACAACCGTGATTGGCGGTTGATATCCCTAGACCATAAACTCTTCCAAATCACACGAATATGCGCCCGGGGATCGAACCCGGGACTTCTCGGTTGTGAGCCGAGCGTGCTAACCCTTACTCTACGGAGTTCCCTTGGTGTGTGTGTGTGTGTGTGTGTGTGTGTGTGTGTGTGTGTGGTGTGTGTGTAGACATCTCCAAAGTGAATAATCTGGCTATCAAGCAACACACACACACACACACACACACACACACACACACACACACACACCACACACACACACACACACACACACTAATGGCACCGCAGGTTTGAGAGGGGGAGGGAGGGGGAGGGGGTTTGGCACTGACTTGTTTGATCTACTCATAAACATCGGAGTGAGGGCGACGCAAACACCAAACACAACCTTGAGAACCACACACACACACACACACACACACCTGACAAATGACACACCTGCTCAATACACTCCAGCAAAACTCTTTACCTGTCATTCCAAGCAAATGTATCCACTTTTAAGGTTTTTCTATGTAACCTATGTATTCTATGTAGGTGAAAAATGAGGGTCAAGTGACAGCAAAACGAGAGAGAAAAAAATATATGTTGACGGTATTGATTATTTTATTAGTGTTAGGGATGAGGAAGGAACTATTGTACACTGAAACATGAGTCGTAACGCGAAAGTTATGTCATGCGTGTGATGTTACGAGGGTATTACGAGGGTGTTACGAGGGTGTTACAAGGGTGTTACGTGCTTGTGTTCGGTATATGGAGAGAGATTCATATAAATGGAACACCTGTGATTTCATGTTTTATCGAATATGCGTTTGGATTCAGGCAGAATTTTGGACTTTCTCTCAACATATGAGTGGGAAATACATCACTTTTATTAGCATTAATATTACTTATACCCAAAAACCACACAAAAAACATTAAAATATGATCCTAAACAAACGTGTAGGAAAAGTAGACTACGTAACTGAACATTCTCTTCATCCATTTGGCAACGGAAAAATAATCTTAGTCTACTATATTTTTTTTTATGGGGGAAGTAGGAATAGTCCGGCAGCCACCAGGCTCAACCTTGTTTTAGATTCTTAGTTTTTTTTTTCAGTGGATTTTGTTTGCCAATATATACAGTTTGAAAAATATCTTGGTTGGCTCGCTGTCAACCTTGGGCAATTTGAGATAATTAGCATAACACTAAATGGCCGCCAAGGAAATATCAAAATACATAATATACCAAAATTCCCTTGCAAATTGACATAACTGGTCAACCAATGCATGGATTCCAGGGTATTTTGAACCAGAAAATTCATTTCTGGTATTTTCATATCCAAAATGACCACCATTTTCAAAATGGCTGCCTTTTTTTTCTTTTTTTTGTGATTTTTTATACATATACTATAGTCTATTCACTTAAGGTGGATTCCTCGGCTGGGAGCTCCTCGATGCCTACCCAAGTTTGTAGGGACGTCGCTGATTGGCTGATAGACTCGGGCTGGGTGGTGGTGGTGGTGGTACATTGCCTCGCCGCTACCAAAACCCTTGCGTTGCCTCAGAAAAATATTCATATTTCTTTGCTTAACTCACCTCTTACACAAGACAGGCCTATTTTGTTTGTATCAGTGAATCAGTCAGTGATTGGTCAACAATAACACGCTATTCGTAACTCAATAGGGTAAAAAATAAAGTCATGACTGAGTATCACATGAGTAGGCGGATTTTCAGGTTACAGTGCATTGAAATGTTGTACTCCTACCCGATATTACCAAGCTACCAGATGATATTTAGGTTAAACTGAGCCTACTATCGTGTTCAGGATACATTGCTGCATATCTTGAGCATAAAACATTTTCAGTAAGGCTACACCAATATTAAGATAATTAAAGGAAAGTAAAACGGTGTATAAACATTTTGTCTCGCTTTTTTGCTTCAACTTGCTTTAACTCCATCAGTTTTGCTCGCATTAAATTATGAATCGCTGTTTCAAAATCCTCACAATTTTCGAATTCTTAAGGTATGTAGCACGTACCAATAAGGAATAAAGTATGTGGTCAGAGTGTTTAATAAAGTAAAACTACTGAAACTAACGCCGTGGTGCCTGTTCTAATCCAGACTCAGCCATCAATGTTACGACTGCACCTACAAAACTCATCAGCAGATGCATTCCACCTAATCGGGGTATCAAATCTGGAAACATATTTGGGTAAGCCCACTGAACCTCTACCACAATCCTGTACAGCTGTTGGTCTGCAGTAAACAGGGTGAAGGCTTGGCCAGTTTTTCTGGTCAATTCATGTGCTTTCTTCATGGCAGTCATGATAGTGTCAGGATCTGCTGGTGGCATATCAATCAATGGTAGATAGACCGCTTTAGTTTTTGGATGAGGGAACTGATCTTGCTCACGACACAGACGGGTATTGTAACAATTGAACTCTGGACAGTTATCAAACTTTACTTGATCTGCAAGGAAAGCAAAATCTGTCTCATTGGCACTTCGCTGTGTAACCACTTTATGTGCTAAGAGTCTTAGAGAAGGTATTTATCTTTTCACAAATTCAGGAGGCAAATTTGGTTTCTTGGGACCATCATACCTGACAATTTCAAGTTCATAATCTATTTCTCGTGGCATCTCTGACTTTTTCAGGCGTTGTATACTCTGCTCTTGTTGCTGTGCATTAACATCAGATTGAGTCATGAGGACAGCAAAAGAATGGGTTGATAGTTTACCATTCTGAGATGAAATGTCTGCATCAAAATTGTCTGCTACAATTTGTACAAGACCATCTTCTGCCCTTGAAATTGCTGTTAATTTGGTATTTTTTGCCGCACCTACAGCTGCAGACTTTTTGAGCCGTAGCAACTCGTCATAGGTACATGTTACTCCAAATTTATTCATTGTCTTGACTACTTCGTTTGAATCTCTTAGAAATACAACCAGGCTAATCTGCAATGGAGTTGGATTGTTTGTTACTACTGATGTGATTATGTTACCTATCAAAAGAGCAGGTAAGCTGTTATCTAATTTACGTGACAAACGAGCAAGGAGATCCTGAATTGTGCTGCTTACATATTCTGAGACAATTTCATGATTACCTCCGCCAACGAAGTTGGAAGGGTTATGTTTTCACCCCGATCTGTCTGTCTGTTTGTCTGTTTGTTAGTGTACAGGATTTCTCAAAAAGTTACCAATAGATTTGGACCAAACTCAGTATACCATGTCTATTTGGTATAAGAAAGAACTGATTTAATTTTGGATGAAATCTATTGACAACTGTTGCCATGGCAACTAATTGATGAAATATATTAGGCCGGAGGTATGCGCTCATACTGAGTGCATATATATATATAATCACAACTGTTGCCATAGCAACCAATTGATGAAATATTCGGGCGGAGGTATGCGCTCTACTGAGTGCCCCCCTCCCCCTAGTTCATCTTGGTATTATAGCTATTTTTATCAAATGTAATTTCATTAACTTCTTTACATATCTTTTTCCTAACCTTGTGAATTGCAATACCAGTGTCATCATCTTCTGCATCTGGAATGATGCGTAGAACATCTGCTGCCTTACTCTGAAAGGCTAATATTGAGGCAATACCAGTGGAAGACAGAACTACAAGGTCCTTACCAAAGTGCGCAGATAGTTTTGCTATTAGCTTTCTACGGGATAAAGCATTGCCTTCATTTTCTATTTACAAATTGAACAGATCAACTGAGTTCCAAATATGTGACATTTCTTCCTTTAAGATACTGATAACAACCTGCAAACCTTTATCCAACTCTGGCTTATCTGCCTGTGCTTCCTTTACCGCAGCAGAGGTTGATCTACTTGACATAAAGTTGGTACGACATGCAACATGGTAGCGTGCATCAGCTGCATTCAAATCACTGATAGCTCCACTCACCCTAATCCGAACTTGTGCTGCCCAGTTCATCACATTTTGCAAGGATTTTTGTCTTAAGGGACATTTTCTTTTCTGGCCTGTTAACTTTTCTGCAGAGATATACTGCTTTCCATCTTGATGGATGCTTGGGGTCCTTCTTAACTTGGCAATCTTCTCCACAAAATATACAGTGCAAAGAAATTGAACTTCAATTGTTCAGAACGTCTTGCTCGTTTTCTAGGTGCATCTGCTTCTTCTTCATCTTCCTTTTGGCCTTTCAGGGCCCTTTGAACCTCTTTTGGATGAACGTATTTATTCACACATGAGCTATGGACCTTAAAACTCAGATCCTTGTCATTATCATATTGCAACTGCAGTTTCTGATGGATTTCATCTTTGTATATTTTACTGCAACTTATGATATTTTCTATCCTCTTAGCTTTAGCATTTATCAAGACTTCTTTCTTCTTTGAATCTGTGCATTTAAACTTCCAAGCAAAATAGCATTCTTCCTCCATACTGACTTTGCTTCATATACATGTACACTTCAATTGTAAATTGTAAACTGTAGCAATAACTTACACTAGTACCAATCTAACAGTTAGAGCATTGG
>JACEEZ010009965.1:22500-30000 GCA_016584305.1 Chionoecetes opilio | reverse complement strand
TTGTTTTTTTCTGGTCCCTGATATTTTCCTACTTATTCTCCTCTTTCTATATAATATTCCCAATTTATCCTTTTTTTCTCCTTACTCCTCCTTCTGTGAGGCTCTGTGAGGCAAAGTGGAGGTGGTGGAGGAGGATGTGGATGGCAAGGAGGAGAAGGAGGAGGAGGAAGAGGAAGAGGAAGAGGAGGAGGAGGAGGAGGAGAAGAAGGAGGATTACATAGGATTACATAGGAGTAACAGACACCAGGAGACCTATTGGTCCATAGCGAGGGTATCTGCTGAATCTACATACTACTAACTATCAACTCTTTGTAAGAAAACAGTTGGAAAATGAACCATGTTCCTAAAGAGGATAGAACATGGAATTTCAAGGTGCAGAAGGATAGTATATGAAAAATACTACTACAACTACTCACTACCACTACACGTAATAATCGATACTGGGGACTAGATACGAATTCGCACATCAATCCCAATTTATCTTTTACAGTGCGCGCAAGTCTGTTTTTGAATGTGTTATTGTGTTTGGCTCCGCAACATTTGCTGGTAACTACCTTTTCCTATCGATCAAACGACCTCCAAACATTGAAATAATTTGACGGAGATCGGTGATGCACGTGAACCGTTTTAGTTTTAAAACCATAATTTCTTGTTGTCACTTTAGTTGAAAGCTCGAATAGGTTTCTTGATTAATACTCAATCCTTTTAGGATCTTAAAGGTTTCTAGCAAGTCCCACGGATTCTAACGATCCTTTAAGGAAAACTATTAAGTTTCCGCAGTCTCTCGTCATAAGATTATTTCTCAGAAATGGAATTTGTTTGGTTGCTCTTCTTTGCACTGATTCCAATTTGGCTTGAATCTTTTACGAAACAGGCGACCAGAATTGAACGGCATTTCAAGTGCGGCCTACACCAAGGACGTGTATAATTGTGTCATTACTTCGGATTTTTATGTTCAAAGTTACGTTTTAATAAAGCCCAACATCAATTTGGCGTGTTTTTTTTTTACTGGCAGCTAGGCAATGCGAACTGGTTTTTCACAGATCATTACATTGGTGAAACCTAACTCCTTTTCTGCTGTACTTCCATTAACGATTTATTTTGCATTTGATAAGTTATTATTTTTGAGGTTATCGGTGCCTCTATGGCATTACTTTTACATATATCGTAATTGAATTTTAATAGCCATTTATCACTCCAATCCTGATAGTTTGTCGAGATCACTTTGTATGAGTTCGCATTTTTCTCTGGTATATGCTTAACACCGCCTAATTTGTGTCTATGCAATTTCGATATTTTTAGATACAATCCGCAGTCCAGATCGTTGATATATATTAGAAAAAGAGTAGGACCCAGAGACCGAGCCCTGAGGCACCCACTAGTGACTCTACCCAATCAGATGCCTCAGCACCATTTATTACGGCACCCGTTGTATTACGATTTGAAGCCAATCGCCAATCCATGAACTATAATAGCTCTCCTATGCCATGTGCCATTACCTTTGTCAACAGTCAATCTAATATGTGGAACTGTACCGAGGCTTTCCCTTCTGTAAAATCAAGGTATATTACATCGAGGGGATTTAGCGTCTCATGTTTGAATAAATGACATTAAAAAAATCCAGTAGTTTGTTAAGCAGATCTCTATTCGAAATCCATGCTGGGAGTTTATGTATAGAGTTATTTTCATCGAGAAAAGACACTATTTATCCCGCATATTTTCGCAAATAGTTTAACATCCGGACGTTAGACTAATTGGGCGATAATTCTACTTCGAAGGCTCCTTACTCCCTTTCTTGAATATCGGTGTAACATTAGCTAATTTCCACATCTAGGAACATTTTTTTCACTTTATGCGATTTATTGAAAATAATCTTTAATGGGAGCGAACGTTTGACTGTGACTTCGCGAAGTAGTCGCGGGCGAGATTTCGTCATCCACCCACGGGGATTTTGCTGGGTCAAGGTTTCATTAAGCCAAACACTTTTATATGTTCGTTGTCTACTGTTTATCTCTATCATCTTCCATTACCAGTCTATCCCTTTTTTTCGAGTCCTGTTGCATACATGTTTTAACTGGTTCTGGAATGGATTTTCGTCCTTTAATACATACCGCATTTAAAGTTTCATTGAGTACGAACGCCATACTCTTATTATCTTTACCAAGATCTTATTATTATCTTTCAGTGTTCCAATAACTTGTTTTGGACGTTTTTCCTACTTCGAACGTATTGAAAGAACTTTTCGGGTTTGATTTGGATTCTTTGCAATTTTTTTTTCTTCATACTCCTCGCGCTTTTTTAGACTAATTAGTCCTTTGCACGACGTTTGATGACGGGCAATTGTATTCTTAGAATCGCAGTCTGCATATTTGAATCGGTTGTAAACTTTTAATCGCTCGGCGGCGCTTTCTGCCAATGAGTTGTTGGTCTCATTATTCATCCAACTTGGGTCCTGTTTATGTTATTCAACGCTTTTTTTTACCATGGGAACATGTTTTTTTCCACCACCAGATTGGAGTTTTATTATGAATATCATTACCATGTTTTTCGGGCTTATTAACCATTTAGTAATGTCAATCCATTCAACTTCGCTGAAGTCCCCTGCTGATCTTCGTGAAATCATCCTGCTTTATTTATAATTTGGGACTAATACCGATTTTCTGTGATGTCTACAATGCAATTTATCCCGCATCTGATTAGGCCTGTGATCACTGTTTGCCAAATGTTCACTTATATCGCAGTAAATCATCAGATCAAGTCCGGTAGTTAAAACTAAATCTAGGATACATTATCCCTTGTAGGCTCACGGACCACCTGATTTAAATTAACTTTCGTTCACCATATCAAGCAATCGCATACCTTCTCTATCAGCAAATTATTATTCCGTTTTAATGAGGTAGGTTAAAATCCTCCACAAATAATTGTATCGTTATTGATTGTTCACGACTGCTTTATCTCGTCATATACATGAGTCAATCTTAACTTCCTTCCGCATTAGATTTGGGAGGACGTATATTGTCCCTAATAGAATTATCCAATTTAACCGTTTAGCTTAATCTTTGCGTAACGAGTTATAATGATCTTTGTTTTAATTTAATAAAATCGATTCGATTGCTTGCTGCAAAATTTTCTTTAATTTAAGAGAATGACACCTCCACCTGCTTTTAAAATTAATCGTGCGACAATTTAGGAAGTCGTATAGTCTGGAATGGCTATTTCGTTCAGCTACTAAAAGTTTAATCTGTTGTGTTGATCCACTCCTCAGTGATACTGACGATATCCTTGGCGTTTTCGCAACACGTACGCTAATAATTCGTTACGCTTTAAAATATGCTTCTGGCATTTGTGTAAGTAATTAAGTTCCTTGATAGTTTTGGTAACCTTGCGTGAGGGTTTACCCCGGCATGGCGTCTCGGTCCACTGTTCAGGGCGCTTGGATTTAAGTTACTTTGATTAGTATTTGCGGAAACGGGAAATGACCCAGCGTTTGCTTGTGGGGTCGAAAGGGGTTAAGGTGATGCTGCTACCGCCGTCCCGCTCGTTCGTTTTTTGATCTGTAAGAAGAACTTTATCGGCTGGAGGATTAGGAGGAGGAGGAGGAGAGGAGGAGGAGGATTACATAGGATGACATAGGAATAAACAGACACCAGGAGACCTATTGGTGCCATACGAGGGTATCTGCTGAACGACATACTACTAACTAACTAGCAACTACTTGTAAGAAAACAGTTGAAAATGATAACATTACCCCTAAGAGAAAGGAACATGGAAGTTTCATAGTGCAGACTGATAGGATATGACAATACTAACTACAACTACCACTAACCCACTAACGACTAATCGAGGAACCGGGGACTAGATACGAATTCGCACTATCAATACCCATTTACTTTCCAGTGCGCGTCAAGTCTTTTTTTGAAGTAGTTAATTGTGCTTGTCTTGCTGGCTCCGACACATTTGCTGGTAACTTGTTCCAATAGTTCAACGACTCTACAGTGAATAATTTTTTACGAGATCCAGGTGATGCAACGTTTGACCGTTAGTTTTAAAACCAGTATTCTTGTTGTCACTTGGTTGAAAGCTCGAATAGGTTCCTTGATTAGTGACATCACAACCTTTTAAGAATCTTAAAGGTTTCTAATCAAGTCCCCACGGAATTTCTACGATCCTTTAAGGAAAACATATTAAGATTCCGCTTTCCTCTCTTCATAAGATGAATTTCGGCAGAGAGGAATTTGTTTGGTTGCTCTTCTTTTGCACTGATTCAAATTTGGGTTTTGAATCTTTTACGAAACAAGGGCGACCCAGAATTGACCCGGAATATTCCAAGTGGGTGGGGCCTTAACCAAGGACGTGTTATTTGTGTCATTACTTTCGGAGTTTTATGTTTTTCAAAATACGTTTAATAAAGCCCAACCTCATATTTCCCTTTTTATTACTGGCACTAGGCAATGCGGACTGGTTTTCAGAATCATTACTGATGATGACATCCTAATCCTTTTCCTTCTGGTACTTTTCAGTGTTAAACGATTTATTTTGCATCGATAGTTAATATTTGAGGTTATCGTTGCCTATGTGCATTTACTTTACATATATCGGAATTGAATTTTAATAGCCTTTTATCACTAACCAATCTGATAGTTTTTGTCGAGATCACTCTTGTATGATGAGTTTTCGAAGTTTTCTCTACTAGTATAAATGCTTTAAAAAACCGCCTAATTTTGGTGTCATCTGCAAATTTTCCGCTATTTTATGATACAAAGTCCGCAGTCCAATCGTTGATATATATACCGATCAGAAAAGAGTAGGAGGGACCCCAAGACCGAGCCCTGAGGCACCCCATGGTGAAAAAGTAAGGACCCAAGACCGAGCCCTGAGGCACCCCACTAGTACAATTCTAACCATCAGATGCCTCGCCATTTATTACTACCCGTTGTTTACGGATTTGAAAGCCAATCGCCAATCATGAACATATTGCTCTCCTAAGCTATGTGCCCTTCGCTTTGGTCAAATCCTATGGGGAACTGTATCGAGGCTTTCTGAAAATCAAGGTATTTACATCCGAGGGAATTTTATAGCGTCCCAGTTTGAATATATGACATTAAAAAAATCCAGTAGGTTTGTTAAGCAGTATCTCTTATTTCGAAATCCATGCTGGAGTTGTATGGAGTTATTTTTATCGAGAAAAGACACTATTTTATCCCGCAATATTTTCTCAAATAGTTTAACAATCACGGACGTTAGATTAATTGGGCGATAATTACTTGCGAGGCTCTTACTCCCTTTCTTGAATATCGGTGTAACATTAGTTAATTTCCACATACTAGGAACATTTTTTTCACTTAGCGATTTATTGAAAATAATCTTTAATGGGAGCGAAAGTTGACTGTGACATTCGCGAAGTAGTCGCGGCGAGATTTCGTCCACCCTCACGGATTTTGCTGGGACAAGTTTCAGCAAATACTTTGATATTTCGTCTACTGTTATCTCTCCTAATACCAGTCTATCCCTTTCGAGTCCCGCATACATGTTTACTGGTTCTGGTAATGGAGTTCCGTCTTCTTTAATAAATACTGCATTAAAGTATTCATTGAGTACGAATGCCATACTATTATTTTCATTTACCAAGATATTATTATTATCTTTCAATGGCCCAATACTTGTTTTGACGTTTTTCTTACTTCGAACGTATTGAAAGAACCTTTTCGGGTTTGATTTGGATTCCTTTGCAATTTTTTCTTCATACTCGCGCTTTTTAGACTTAATTAGTCCTTTGCAGCGACGTTTTACGTCATTGTATTCTGTAGAATCGCAGTCTGCATTTGATCGTTTGTAAACTTTATACGCTCGGCGCTTTCTGTCAATGATTTGTTGGATCTCATTACTCATCCAACTTGGTCTGTTTATGTTATTCAAACGTTTTCTTACCATGGGAACATGTTTTTCCACCACCGATTGGAGTTTATTTGTGAGTACATTACACATGTTTTCGGCGTTATTACCATTTAGTAGGTCAATCCATTCAACTTCGCTTAGTACCCTGCTGATCTTCGTGAAATCTGCTTTATTATAATTTGGGACTAGTAACCGATTTTCTGTGATATCTACATTGCAATTTATGCCGCATCTGATTAGCCTGTGATCACTGTTTGCCAAATGTTCACCTATATCGCAGTAATCAATCAGATCAATGTCGGTAGTGAAAACTACGAGGAGGAGGAGGAGGAGGAGGAGCAGGAGGAGGAGGAGGAGGAGGAGGAGGAGGAGAGGGGAGGAGGAGGAGGAGGAGGAGGAGGAGGAGGAGGAGGAGGAGGAGGAGGTGACAGCAAAACTTTTTCAATAGGTTTTGGAAAGTGTGGCGGACAAGCTGGTACTCGTAGGGCAAACAAACACGGTTGTTTTTGTTTCATCCTTGAGAGATTCGAGGACGAGGTGTATGATGGGGTTGTTGATTGCACACTGTCCTCGAAATCACTCCCCTGCCTCCCCCCTGCCTTCTCCCCCTGCCCTCCTTCCTTGTCCTCCCCTGCCTCTTGTCACCCTTCCCTTACCATTCCTTTTCCTCCTTTCCTTCCCCTACCTTCCTTTCCCACCCCTTTTCTTCCCCTACCTCTTATGTCCATTGCTATTCCTTCATCTTCCTTCTTTTCCCTTCCTTTCTTTCCCACCCTTCTCTTCCCCTACTTCTTATGTCCTTCCTTTGCTCATCCTTCCCCTTCCTTCCTTCCCTTTCCTTTCTGTCCCACTCTTCTCTTCCCTTGCTCTTCCTTCACCTTCTTTCTTTCCTTCCTTCACCTTCCTTCCTTCCCCTTTCTTTATTTCCCACTCTTCTCTTCCCTTGCTCGTCCTTCACCTTCCTTCATTTCTCCTTCATCCCTCCCAATTCCTTCATCTCTCGTTCCCTCTTGTGTCCTTCTCCCTTGCCACTCATTCCTTCTGTACCATCCCATCCTTTTAACACTGTCCTCTTAATCACCTTGTTTAGCCTGGTATGAAAATTGCCTTCATGTCGCGACGGAAATTCAAGGAAGACCAAAAATAGTTTCATCACACGTAAGACAGTTTTTTCTTCTATTTGTTTTCCTTTTTTGCTGTTTTATTTTGCTCTTTTTATTTACCTTGCTGATGAATTGAAAGACAAATTATTTGTATTACAATTCTTTTTATCATTAATTTCCTACGTTTTCCCTGGATACTTTTGTTTTCCTTTGATATATATTTAATGAGTGATGATAATTTTTTTTTTTCTATTGTGTATAAGTGATGTGATTTGAAATGGAAGTGCCAGTGATTATGGAGAGAAAAAGTATGTGTGTCTGCGTCATTAACTTGCGGACAGCAGTTCAAGCCCCGTTAATAACAAGAACTTGTCCATTAAAAAAAAAAATTGTAAATAATAAAAAAATTATAGTGGTTTTGGGAACTCTCTCTCTCTCTCTCTCTCTCTCTCTCTTCTCTCTCTCTCTTCTCTCTCTCTCTCTCTCTCTCTCTCTCTCTCTC
>JACEEZ010009965.1:5000-20000 GCA_016584305.1 Chionoecetes opilio | reverse complement strand
TGCCTTAACCTATTATTCCACTCCATTCATCAAACAATTACGTTCCTCCTCACCCCCTCCTCTAGTCCCCTCCTTCGTCCCTCCTCCTCCATCTATCCCTTCCTCCACCTCTCCCACTGTTTCTTGTCTTCCTTCTTTCCTCACTTCCACTTTCCTCACTCGTTTTTTTTCCTTTACTCACTCACTCAGGTCAAAACGTTTTCACGTCCTTCATTTTATTTTTCTTCACTTTTTTCATGAGTTCCCTCTATGTCAAGCTATTTAATAAGATACTTGATAGTGGTATCATGCCACCTGAGTGGCTGGTTGGTATGATAGTGCCACTCTATAAGAACAAAGGAGACATTCAAGACGCCAATAATTACCGGGGCATCACCCTGCTTAGCTGCCTGGGCAAACTGTTTACCTCTATACTCAATGATAGACTAACTAAATATTCTGATACTAGCAATATTATTAATGAAACACAAGCTGATTTTAGGCATGAGTACTCTACCTTAGACCATATATTTTTGCTTAAATGCGTAATTGATTTGTTCAACTGGAGAAAAAAGAAGCTTTTTTGTTTATTCGTAGACTACAAGAAAGCCTTTGATATGGTGTGGCATGAGGGTTTGTCGTACAAGCTAGTGAGGGAGAAAGTGAATGGGAAAATACTGAATGAAATCAGAAATATGTATAGTAACATCAGGTCTTGTGTAATGTTAAACCAAGAGATGTCTGATACATTTGTATGCAGCATGGGAGTAAGGCAAGGGGAAAAGTTGTCGCCCCTGCTTTTCGCTTTTTACATTAATGATATTGAAAGTAAATTACTTGAATGTAACTACAATTTTATAGAATTTGGTCATGATTTGATAAACTCTTATTTGAAACTTTTTGTTCTAATGTACGCAGATGATACAATTATATTGTGTGACAGTGAAGAAGGAATGAAGCAGGCTCTGATAGCATTGTATACTTACTGTAATGAGTGGAAATTAAAGATTAATTGTAACAAACCAAAAATAGTGGTGTTCAGTAGTGGAAAAACTCATCTAAGTAATTATAAAATTTGAATTTTGGGTTTTGAAAATTTGAGGTGGTTGAAGATTACAAGTATCTTGGTGTATTATTTAATTACAATGGCAGGTTCCGTAAAGGAGAGCTAGATTTGAAAGAACAAGCAACAAGAGCAATGTATTCACTAATAGGTAAATGTAGAAAGTTTGACTTGCCAGGTGATATGCAGTTGGAATTATTTAATACCATGGTGTTACCAGTACTGATCTATGCAGCTGAAATTTGGGGAGACTATAGGATTAGAGAGCTAGAGATATTACGCTTAAAATTCTTAAAACAAGATGTTGTGTGTTCATAAATACGCTAGCAATGATATGGTATATGGTGAACTTGGAGTGTACCCACTGGAAATTCATATAAAGTGCAGAATGTTAGGTTACTGGTCTCGGCTAATTTCAGGTAAAACACTAAATTATGCTATATAATGTATCAATGTTTGTTTCATTTGGATATGTTAGGGCATAGACCACTAAAATACCTGGACTGCGCACGGAATATCGGCCTGTCGCGAAAGGGGCCCGAAGTCGGAGGGCCGCTCGGATTCATATAATATATATACGGATCATATATACGGGTTTATCAGTATATATGATATACTGAAATTTTCTTCGAATGTTTGTTCTATAATATTATCATATAAAAAACGAAAAACACGTTTAAAGAAATGCCTTTTACGAGACTATGAAGAAATATGAAATGAACTTAATATTCATTTCAACTCTTCGCCATTAAAACTTTGCGAGTCAACTTTTATCAAGAAAAAAGCAATTTTATTAGCTTTCCATTGCTATATTTCGTTATCTGATAAATGAATTAGAACCATCCCATAAATAGCGTTAACTAAATAAATAAAATCATCAATGGGGTAATTTTCCGATGATAAATTTTATTTATTTAGGCAACGCTAATTTTAACATGGTACTAATTCATTTATCAGAAAACGAAATATATAAGTGAATAAATAACTCATCAATCGGGAAAATTACCCGATTGATGATTTTATTTTGTTATTTAACGCTAATTATGCAGGGTTCTAATTAATTTACCAGATAACGAAATACATCAATGGAAAGCTAATAAAATTTGCTTCTATTGATACCCTTCATGATAAAAGTTGACTCGCAAAGTTTTAAATGGCGAAGAGTTAAGTGAATTTTAAAGTTCATGCATATTTCTTCATAAGTCTCGTAATGGCATTTCTTTAGCGTGTTTACTGTTTTTTATTTGATAATATTATAGAACAACATTTACGAAGATTACAGTATATCATATTACTGATAAACCAGTCTATATGATAGTCCATAGACCACTATATCTCTTTGTCGGGCGCCCCGCGGGCCCCTATGCAGCCCCCCCAATTCAAAACATTGTCGCGTGAACAGCCCCAAGTATACAGTGGTCTAGGTTAGGAGTATACACTTTTCCATGGGTTGCCGCATTAAGAATATATGTAATGAGTGTGGTATGTCAGGGATGGGGTTATCACGAAATGTGCCCAGCACTAAATGGTTTAAGAAAGCAGTTGAATGAGATTAAAAGATCAGTGGATTACTGCCTGGCATCATAATTTTTCAACAAAACTTTGTGTAGTAACTACAATATATTTAAGCTGATTTATGGTATGGAGGTGTGCCTCGTTCAAACTATTGAAAAGTATTCGCATCCAGTAACTAGATTCAGAACAAGCAACAATAGAACTACCAATAAATATTGGTAGATTTCACAGGTGTAAAAAAGAGAAGATCGTCTTTGTAGCAAGTGTATTGCTAATGTTGTAGGAGATGAATTTCATGTCCTTTTCGAATGTTTCTAACGAGGAAATTTAATGCTGCGGGATATGTATATCCAGAAATACTATATAATTTATATTAGGCCAACGCATTTTAAGTATGTTGCGTTAATGCAAAGTACCAGTGTGAATGTTTTAAAGAACTTGTCCCTTATTCATCAGTTCAATTTTGAGCATGTTTAGATAAGCTAACAAATATATCTGGTTATTAGTTATCTTTATTTATATTTTTCTATGGTCACTTAGTTTTGGAAATTGATAATTGGATTTTTCCTAACTTTCAGTTTACGTAGACTTATCTGTATGTTTATATTTGTATCATTTAAAATGTCCTGCCAAAAGTATTGTATCTATAGGAGCTGTGTTCCATACTTTATTTATAAAGTCTGAGCAATAATAAATTATATTCTATTCTATTCTATTTATTCTATTCAACACACGCACACGCACACGCACACGCACACGCACACGCACACGCACACGCACACACACACACCACACACACAAACACACACACACACACCACACACACACGCGCACACCAAAACGCACACGCACACGCACACACACACACACACGTCATCTTACCCTTTTCCCATTTCCAAGAAATCACATATTTACTTTTTTTCTCATTTTTTTTTCCTTTTCAATCCCCCTCTCCCCCTCCTCTATTTCCTCTCCCCTCTTCCCCCCTCGTCTACAAACCCTTTTTCCTCCTCCCCTTCCCTCCTCCTCCTCCTCCCCTCCTCCTCTCCTCCTCTCTTTCCCTCCTCCTCTCCTCCTCCTCCTCCCTCCTCCTCCTCCCCCTTCCACCCTCCCCTCGTCTTCCTCTCAACATCTTCTAGAGGCAGTGTACCGCTCCTCTTCTTTCCTCTCACCATAATCCCCCCACCAACCCCTCCCCTCCACGCCCCATTATCTTCAATCTGCAATCAAGTGAATCGTTTGGTCTCTTGGCGACGCCCTCCACCAACCTTCAGATGAAATCCTCCTCTTCCTCTTCCTCCTCTTCCTTCTCCTCCTCCTCCTCCTCTTAGTCTCTCGTTCCTCTTCTCTCTCTCTCTCGTCTCTCTCTCTCTCTCTCTCCTCTCTCTCTCTCTCTCTCTCTCTCTCTCTCTCTCTCTCTCTCCTCTCTCTCTCTCTCTCTCTCTCTCTCTCTCTCTCTCTCTCTCTCTCTCTCTCTCCCCCCCCCTCTCCCCTTTACCTCTCATTCTTCCTTTCCCCTCTCATTCTGCTATCTTACAGTCTCTTTCTCTTCCCTCCCTTTCACCCTCCCTCCCTCCCTCCCTCCCTCCCTCCCTTCCTCCTTCCCTCCTTCCTTCCTTCCTCCCTCCTTCCTTCCTTCCCTTCCTCCACGTTGGTCATCAGCATAAAAACTCAGCTTCTTTGTAGTTACGAATATAAACTAGGTCGGGTAAACTTCCTCGGGTCGTGGCCTAAGCTTTCCCAGGGCCTCAGGGAAGATAGATTTTTAAGGGGCAGAACCGAGGAAGATGACGCAAAAAGAAGATAGAAGAAAAAAGGATAGGATCGTACAGTTGGAATGAGTGGAAATGTAGAAGACATAGGACACAAGAGGGAAGGGGAGATGAAGGTAGTGGGAATAGATGGAGGAGAAAGGAAGAAGGAAGAGAGAAAAGGAAGATAAGAGAAAGTAGAGAAAGATAAGATAAAATAGGAGGAGAAAGGAAGAACAAGGGTAGAGAGGGGTGGGAAAGAAAGGAAGGGAAATTAAGGAAAGGAAGGAATAGCAAATGAAGGATATAAGAGTTAAGGAAAGAGAAGGGGTGGGAAAGAAAAGAAGGGGAAGGAAGGGAGGTAAAGGAATGGTAAGGGAAGGGAAACAAGAAGCAAGGGGAGGACAATGAGGGAGGGCAAGGGAAGGAGAAGGCAGGAAGAGGCAGGGAAGGCTCGCGCTGTTATCTCAGAGCTGCGACAAGGAAAGTTTTTGATGTGCAAATATTTCCCCAACGACACAGACTTTGATCCTGTCTGATCTTAGGATATTGATTTGTAGAGGTCCCGAGTGCCCTGTCTTGCGCACACATACACACACACACACACACACACACACACACACACCACACACCACACATACACATACAATACACATACACACACACACACACACACACACACACAACATATATATATACCCCACACTCACACCCACTCACACACCCACAAACCCTGAATCCCACACACACACACACACACACACCCCACACACACACAAAACACACACAACACACAACACACATACACACACACACACACACATGAATACAGACAACACACATACACCCCCCCTTCCCCCCACACACACACACATGAATACACACACACACACACACACATACACCACACACCCACAGACACACACATACACACACACACACCACCCACACCCACAAATGAATACACACACACACATTAATATACACACACACATACTCACCCACACACCACCATGAATACCACAACACATGAACACAGACACACACACATACACACATAAATACCACACACACATACACACACACACACACACACACATACACACACACGAAACGAACACACACACACACACACACACATGAACACACGCACACACCACAACACACACACACACACACACAAACACACGAAACACACACACACACAAAACACACACACACACACCAAACCACACACACTACACATACACATGCACACAAACACACACACACACACACTCCCCATACACATGAACCACACACACACGCACATACTACAACACCACCCCACACACACACACACACCATGAACAGACACCCCACACACACATGCACACACACCTAATGACACTAACCCATCAGAACACGCTATGTCCATTATTACTAACTCCTTACTTCAAGTTGGTTCTTTAAACTTGCAAGATTGCGAACATCAAACATTTAATTTTATTTAATTTACATTATGAAACATATTTTTTTTTAAATTCACCTATCTGCTTTTTGGAAAGGGGAATGATTTGTGAAATGGTTTTGTATTTTCTAGTTTGTGTGTGTTGTGTGTGTGTGGGTGGGTTTTTGTGTGTGTGTTTTGTGTGGTGTGTGTTTTGTGTTGTGTGTGTGTTGTGTTTGTGTGTGTGTGTGTATGTGTGTGTTTGGGGGTGTATGTGTGTTGTTTTTGATTTTTTGTGTGTATTGTGTGTGTGTTGTGTGTGTGTGGGTGTGTTGTGTGTTTTGTGTGGGTGTGTGTGTTTTGTGGGGGGGGTTTTGTGTGTGTGTGTGGGGTTTTGTGTGTCTGTTAATTCCCCCTGGAACTGTTTTAAAATTGAAAAAATTTACAACACAATCTTGGAGAGAGGAGAGAGAGAGAGAGAGGAGAGAGGAGGGGAGAAAAGAGAGAGAGAGAGGAGGAGAGAAGAGGAGAAGAGAGAGAGAGAGAGAGAGAGAAGAGAGAAGAGAGAAAGAAAAGAGAAAAGAGAGAGTTTGGGGTGCCTTGGGGTCATAGCCGGGGCCCGGGCAGTGGAGCCCCCACCCCATCGTATCCCCCAGCCGGGCCCTTTAAACTTCTACCCACCCCCCCGGACACCGGGCCCCTGAGGGCTCTCCCCAATCCATCGGGTAGTGCCAGAACTCCAACCCATGCATTAAAGTTTTTTCCCCGGGCCAAATTTCCCTTTGGCCCTCCGAACGAAACATCGGGAGCCCCGACCCACAACTTGTACTACGACATGGGTGCTGACGTAGTTGTGGCAAACCGGAGACCTGGCTCAACAACGGGGTTTTGACCCACTTCGGCAAAAATACGTGGCTACACCCAATGGAACAGGGGGGAAACCCCCTTTGAGCGGCAGGTGGCGGTGTGGCGGGTCTGTTTTAAGGGAAAGGATTTTGGAAAGCCCGCCCTTTGATAGGGTTTCCGCCCCCCCCAAAAGGGGGGTGATGTTTTTCCCGGGTTTATTTCTGGCTGATGGGATCAGCCATCCTCTGGGGCCCATGTATCGCCCGCCACGTCAGGGACCCGCCTCCCCTCCAGTACCTCACGGGGGGCCCGGGAAACCCCGATTTTTGGAGCACCCCCTGGGGCCGCCCTTGGTGGGGGGGCGACCCCCAACCACCACCGGGAAACAGCATCCTAAAAAGCCTCTGCACTGTGCAGGGCTTGAGGGGCCCAAACGTGCCCTTTCTCACACCGACAGGGGGGGAAAACGGGAACCCTTTATTTTTCCTGACTTCCGGGGGACACTCCTGCTTTCACCAGTTTTAGATTATTTGGGCCCAGTTTCTGACCCCCCACGCTGTTTTAACCCAGATGATATGGGGCTTGGCTCGGGACGGGGCCCACCTCCCGTACGGGTTGTTGTGGGATAAGGGCAACTGGGCCCCCTTTTGCGCCTTGCCCCTTTTGAGTCACAAAGGGGGGGTATTTTGCTGCGGGATGGGGGGATAATATGTCGGGGAGCCTTATTTTCTGGGCCTCCTGGCCCTTCAGAAAAACCCATGTGCCACCCCGCTACAACCCCACCACCAACCCCCACGGATAAACCGGGTTTGGCTACCGTTTGCCGTGTTTGTTTGCCGGGGCCAAAGTATCAGCGTGGCTCCCCCTTTAAAGGGGAAACCCAAACTCGGGCGCAACAAGGACCTGCACCGGGGGGCCTGCAGGGGGCCCAAAAATATTCTTTTTTGTCCCCCCCCAATTTTGGGGGCCCAAAAAAAGGTGGGGGGGAAGGGACTTGTGCCGCAAACTACGAGGCCCAGGCCCTTTGGAAACAAGACTTGCTGGCCCCCCTTGGGAAAAGGAAAAAACCCGGGAATCCCCCCAAAAGATTAAATTTTCCCCTCCCCTCCCCAAAGCGGGCCCGGAAACACCCGCTGTCAGCAGCAAGGAGAAGGTCAGCTGCGGGCCCAAACTCTCTTTTTTCTGCAAAATGAAGGCGGAGGCCCCCCAAAGCGCCCCCCGCCTCGTCGGGGCAGCAGGTGAAAGGTAGACATCCACAAGTTTGGAGGTGACCCAGGCGCGGGTCAGCACATCCGCAAAGGGCTCGACAACCAAAAAAGTGGCCCTGATGACGTAAGCCCGCCCTTTTTAAAAATAGTGCCCCCCGGGGGCTTCTGCCCCTTCCCCCACAGTCTTCACTGCCTTGCCTGCGGGAAAACATCTGGCCTTCAGCGGGGAAGGGGGCCCCGGGTGGGGGGTTTCCTGTTCAAAAGGAGGATTTCCCCGGATCTGACCCCCAAAAACTACGGGCCCCATCTCCTTGCTGTCTGTGGGGGGGGAAAGTTTTTCGAGAGGATCGTGGCAGGGGGAATCTGCCCGTCCCCCCTCGCGAAAACCCACCTCCTCTCAAAAACCAACAGTTTGGGTTCACCCCCTTGGACGGTCCACCCCCTGACCTGCTGATCCCTTCTAACCCGAAACTGGCGGGGACGCCCTGGATGAGGGGCCAGGCCCACGTCTTTGGGTGGCCCTTGCAAAAGGGGGGTTCCCCTTTTGCCCGGGTGTGGCCCCCGGGGCCCTCCCCTTTCTCGAAAAACTCCGAGCAAAAGGCTTCCGGGTGCCCTCCTGCTGCTCCTGGGGGGACAACCTGCGGGGAAGAACCCCCGGGTTCGTGTTAAGGGGGCGGGCCCTCTGAGTCCCTGCCGTGGAAGCTCATTCCCAAAAGGGGCTCTGGGGCGGGGGGCCATTTCCTGTGGAACACTACGGGGACGATCTTCTCCCAGCAGTTTGCCACAGTCCGGCTTCGCTGATGACTGTACTCTCTCCTGCTCCTACCCGGGCATAAACCTTTGGGCGTCTGCTGTTTGGGGTAAACAGCAGCTGAGTGTTATACAGGAGGGGGGTGGCACGTTGGCAGGTAATTTTGGGTTTTCCGGGAAAAGAAACCAGGCAATGGGGGATTTCTCGGTCCCCCGCTCCCGGGGCCAGCAGGGGAAAGGGGGCTGCGGTTTGGGGGCTTTCCCCCTCTCCCACTCCCAGGAAGCCGTAAAGGGTTTTCGGGGATTAAAAGGTTGGGGACCGAGCAAGGTTTGCCCGGCCACATCAAACACTTTTGGAAAAAAAGGCCTCTCAAAAGGGCTCTGCCCTGCCGAAGGGGTAGCCAGTTTTCCTCGCAGGGGGGGGAAAAGCTCTTGCTCTAAAAGGGCCCCAGATCCCGGCCCCTTACTTAGGTAGGGGTCCGCCCTTTTCCTGGATTTCTTTGTGCAGCCTCGCACACTCGGAGGCAAACAGCATCCAGCCCCAAAGCCCGGGCGAACTGGTGGATGCTGCGGACCCCCGAGACCCCCCCAAAACCCACCAGCCCATTCGACCGGTGAGCCCCTCTGGGACTCACTGGAACACCGCGGGGGATGTCGCGGCGCTTGGGGTATTTCCACAAGGCCAGGTGCGGGGGGGGCCAAACCCCCGGGCTGGGTTTACGACACCCCCGGAAAGTCGAAAACCGCGAAGCACAGAACGGGTGTTTAAACCAGGGGTGATGAAAGTGGAGGGTGTTTCGTTCCTGTGCCACCCAAGCCCCCAAAGGGCACCTTTGTGGGCCGCGTCCCCAAGGTTTGGGGGAACATTTTTCGGCCGCTTCCCTCAAAAACCCCGGAGATGAACACCAAATTTGTAAATTTTGGGGCGGCCAATGGGTGGAGACTTTTTGAAGCCCCCCCCCGCGGGAGGCTAGTGATACTGTGACACATTGACAGCAACATTTCCCCTCAAAAACCTTTAGTAAATGAAATATATGTATTAATGTTAGTTTTTGGGTCTTTATTTAAATTGTTAATTGCCCTTAAATAGGAAAGCAACGACATTTGCACCGGGGGGCTTTTAGTTATATGTATTTTAAAAAAAAAAAAAGAGAGAGGGGAGAGAGAGAGAGAGAGAGAGAGAGAGAGAGAGAGAGGAGAGAGAGGAGAAGAAAAGAGAGAGAGAAGAGAGGAGAAAGAGAGGAGGGAGAGAAAAGGGGGAAAAGAGAGAGAGAGAAGGAGAGGGGAGAGAGAGAGAGAGGGGAAAAAAACACCGAACATAAAAAATCCCCTTCCCAACCTTTTATATTATCGAAGTTTTAAACGTTTTTGATCTTTTATCAGGAAAAAAAAATCTGCACTTCACTTGAATCCCTTCAGGGTTTGGAGGCCTGAGAGCGGCTTGGTTTCTATGAGGCAAGGCAAGAGGCCCACAAAGGGGGAGGGGAAGAGAGGGGAAGGGGAGAGAAAGGGGAAGAGGAAAAGGGGGGGGGAAAGGAATAAAGGGGGGAAAGGGGAAAAACCAAAAGAGGGGAGGGGAAAAAAGGGGTAGAAGGAGGGGAATGGAAAAAGAGGAGAAGGAATGAAGAAAGGGGAAAAGGTAAGGAAAAGGGGTAGAAAAAGAGGGGAAGAGGTGGGAAAAAGGGGAAAAGGGAAGGGAAGGGCATAGAGAAAGGGGGGGGAGGAGGGGGAAAGGGAAACGAAAAAAAGGGGAAGGGGGGAAAAAGGGGGTAAAAAAAGAGTAAGAGGGAGGGGAAGGGTTTTAAAAGAAGGGGAAAATGATATAAAAGGGTAAGGAGAAAGGGGAAAGGGATAAACGAGAGTAAAAAGTGAGGGGGAAAGGGAAAAAGCGGGAAGAGGGAAAAAAAAGGGGGATAGAGAGTAAAAGGGGGGGGAAAAAAGGGGGAAAAAAGGGGAAGAGATCGAAAGGAGAGGAAGAGGGAGGGGGAAAGGGGATATAAAAACATAAGAAAATAAAAAAACTACAAGGGGCCCGAGGCCCACACGTGGGAGTTCCTGTCAAACCCAACAACCCCCACATCCCCCTTTTTTCCCCATCCCCTGAACCTATCCCAGCTCATCTTTAAAACTCCCTAAAGACTCCGCACCACTACCTGTCTACTTGTCCCCTTCCATTCCTTTACCCCCCTATTTGGGGAACCTTTTTTTTCCCCATTTTCCCTTTTTAAATCTTTGGGTTTTCCAGCTTGAAACCGTTACTTTTTGTTCTAAAACCCGGTTAAAAGGGCCCTAAGAACTTTTTTCCCAACCTTTTCCTTTATTAAATTCCTTTTATTCCCCCTTAAAACTTCTATCAATCCCCCCCTTTCTCCTCGTCTCTCGGGGAGTGTAATTTTAATAACTTCAATCTCTTTAAATAAAGTTCGCATCCCTTGTTCATATTGGTCCCTCCTTCCCCTTTACTGTTTCTAACAAGGCTATATCCCCTCCTGTAATTTTTGGGGACCAAAAATGAAAACCCCATAATCTAAGTGAGGCCTGACTAGAGCCAGATAAAGCTTTAGAATAACTTCCGCACTTCTACTTTTAATACTTATGGTAATGAATCCTAAAATACTCTATTAGCTCTATTTCTGGCCTCAATACATTGTTTCCTAGGTCAGAGGTCTGGGCTCACCCTCACTCCAAGATCTTTTTCACCTTCTGATCTTTTCAGCGATACATTGCTTATGGTGTATCTATTACCAGGGTTTTTTCCACCAACATTCATAACGCTGCATTTACCAATATTGAATTCCATCTGCCATCTGACTGCCCACTCGTTAAGTTTATCTAAGTCTCCCTGCAATATGTTTACATCGGACTGTGATCCAATAATCAATAATATCGAGATAGTAAGAGGGAAGGAATGTGGATAGACAGAATAAAAGAGAGGGGAAGGGGTAAAAAGAGGGGAAGGGGAAGGGGTAACAAGAGAGGAAGAGGGAGGGGATATAAAGATGAATGATAGAAGAGATGATAAAAGCAAAGGAGGAAGGAAATTAATTTATAAGGAATGTCGGAGATTAAGAGAGTTTAAAGGAAGGGTTCGCTCACCCGTCGTGAGCGGCTGGCGGACAAGAGACACCAGGACCTGATCGAGGCTGTCAGGGTAGGCAGCCAGGAGACTCTAGCCGTCCTCAGAGGCGCTGCTAACTGGCGACCCCCTTCACACAGCCACTCCGCCACCTGGGAACCCCCAACAACCCTGCCCCAGGAACCCTACGCCCAACACCTCCAACACCCCAGGTGACGAGCTTCCCGCCGCAACTTACGTCGCACGGATACGGCGATGCCTTCCTGCGACAGCATGATACGGCGCAGATGTTTTGAGAGGCAGCTTCGAAACGTGACCGTGGCACCTGCAGCCCTGACCATGCCGCGCAGAGGTCAACTACAGAGCCGTGACCGTGGCACCTGCAGCCCTGGCCACCTGCTTGACGACTTCAGTGTTTCTGTGTGCGGGGCGCAGATTTTTTAAAGTGACTGTACATGTATTGGCTCAGTGATGTGCGTGGCAGTCACGAGTATCTAATTGTAAACATGTAAATAGTTAGCATTAAGTAATCATAAGTATATGTATGTGGTTAAGGTTAGGTTTTAAGATAGGTGGTACTCACAGTACCACCTTTAAGCTGTAAAATATTTTTCCTTGTAAATAATTGTACACTATGTAAGATGGTATAAATAAAAAAAATAAAAAAATAAGAGAAGGAATTAAGGAAGGAAGGAAGGAGGGAAGTGAGGTATAAATGGAGAAAAAGGAAGCAACGTGAGTTGACAAAGGATGGATGCAGGGAGGAAAAGAAAAGTTTTAGAAGCTTGAGATAGATAGGGTGAAGGAAAGGAAAGATGAAAGAAGGAAAGTGTGCAAGGAAGTGAAAAGGAAAAGTGAACGAAGGAATGGAGAGAGAGAGAGAGAGAGAGAGAGAGAGAGAGAGAGAGAGAGAGAGAGAGAGAGAGAGAGAGAGAGAGAGAGAGAGATGGAGATGAGAGAGAGAGAGAGAGAGAGAGAGAGAGAGAGAGATGAGAGAGAGATGAGAGAAGAGAGAGAGAGAGAGAGAGAGAGAGAGAGAGAGAGAGAGAGAGAGAGAGTGTGAGAAAGAGATAGTATGGAGGAAGATAGGAGGAAAGGAAGGAGGGAAGGAACAAAAGAAGAAAGGATGAAGAGAAAGGGATGAAGAGGGAGGAGAAATAGGTGATAAAAAAATTGGAATGTAGGTATGAAAGAAGAAAAGAAAGCTGGGTAGGGAAAGGGGAGGGGCAAGGAGGGAGGAAAAGATTAGGATAGGAAGGAAGGAAAGATAGAAAAATGAAAGAAAGAAAGAAGGGAAAGTAGGATGACCAGAGAGAAAGAGAGGGGTGAGGTGGAAGGAAGCGAATGAGAAAAAGAAGGAGAGGAGGAAAAGAGAAAGGAAGGCAGGAAGAAAGGAAGGAAGGTAAAATGACCAGATAGAAAATAGTGGAAATCTAGAAAGAGTGAGAAAAAAGAAGAAGGAAGAAAGGAAGGAAGGTAAAATAACCAGATAGAAATGAGGGAAAAGATCAAGAGTGAGAAAAAAAAAGGAAGGAAGGAAAGAAGGAAGAAAGGCAGAAAGGCAGGAAGAAAGGATGGCAGGAAGGAATGAAGGAAAGCAGGAAGGAAGGAAGTAAGGAAGGAAGGAAGGAGGCAGGGTGGAGGCAAGATAGTGGCGGGCACGTTCAGCTGGTATCGACACACGGCTGAGGGTTTTGTCTATCAGCGATATTGTAGACTTTGCAAGGTCATTGGGGGCAGGATTAGGGTGTGAGGGGGGGGGCAAGATTAGGGGGTGAAGGGGGGGCAGGATTAGGGTATAGTAAGGATTTAGGGGGAGTGGGGGACTTACTGGGTGAAGGGGGGTGATTTAGGGGGTGAGGTGGGGGTTTGTGGTGGGGTGGATCAAGATGTAGGGTGTAGGGCCCGTAGGGGGCTACGTATTTCTCATTTACGATTCTATGTTTTTTGTTTTTTTAATGAGAGCAAGTGTCTATATATAATCATTTAGAGTTTGTTTGCTTATTTGCTAATTGTATGTTTGTCTGTCTATTTACTTAAAAAATGAGTTACCTCCTGTAATATATTTTCATCTATTTAACTAACTACTTCAGCTTATTGTATATACATTGACCCTTATTTATACATTAAGACATTTTATATTACTACATGTTTTACTTTACAATATACATTACATTTAGCTTTTTTTTATTGCTGCTATAAATATAAAATAACTCGTTTCTGGTACTAGCTAATCCTTTTAACATATTCATTACCTTATTCACTGGTCTATTTGATTATTTTCTAGTCATGGCAAATAACACCTGACGCTCAAACAACCGCGGTGGTATGCTAATCATTGTAACTAATTAATTTAACTCGTAATATGCAGGTGACATGTGTTTTTTCGTATTCTATTTCAAACATGAGGTCAAATTATCATATCGTGTGTTTGTGCTAGTGCTACCTGTGTGTGTGTGTGTGTGTGTGTGTGGGTGTGTGTGTGGTGTGTGTGTGTGTGGGTGTGTGGAGTGTGGGGTGTGTGTGTGTGTGTGTTGTGTGTGTGTGTGTGTGTGTGTGTGGTGTTGGGGGCCCTGTGGGTGTTCGTGTGTGTGTGTTGTTTTTTTCGCGTGTGTGTGTGTTGTGTGTGGGCTGTGTGTGTGTGTGTGTGTGTGTTAGGCTAGCAAGGTGTATTGGTCAAAAGGCGGAAAGTATAATAATATATGTAAGAGGTCAAAGAGATAGATGTCTGTGTGACATAAAATACAAGTAGGAGGTCACGAAAAGGTCACCGCTATCTCTCTCTCTCTCTCTCTCTCTCTCTCTCTCTCTCTCTCTCTCTCTCTCTCTCTCTCTCTCCTCTCTCTATACTCTCTATCTCTCTCTCTCTCCTCTCTCTCCGCTCTCTACTCTTCTCTCTCTCTCTCTCTCTCTCTCTCTTCTCTCTCTCTCTCTCTCTCTCTCTCAAATTATAAAGGAAATAAAGGGGAGCAAGAGGAAAAGATATGAAAGAAAAGAAGACAAAGAAAGAGGAAGATGAAGAGGTAGAGAGGGAAGGGAACGAGACAAGTGCCGAGTCATTTATACCAAGAATTCCTTCATTTCTTTCTTTTCCTTCCAATTTCTCGTCTCCTATCCTTCCTCCCTCCTCTCCTTTCTTCTCTCCCCCTCCTTGCCTGCTCCTCCTTTCTCGCCTTAACTTCCCTCTAATTCCTCCTCTCCTTTCCTTCCTCCTTCCTCCTTGCCTTTCTCTCCTAACTTTTCCTCCAAATCCTCCTCTCCTTTCCTTCCTCCGTTCTCTCCTTCCTTCCAATTCCACATCTCCTTTTCTCCCTCCCTCCTTGCCTTCTCCTTTCTCTCCTTACTTTACCTCCTATCACTCCTTTCTTTTCCTTCCTCCTTCC
>JACEEZ010009965.1:0-2500 GCA_016584305.1 Chionoecetes opilio | reverse complement strand
CAACTGTCAAATTCATCGTCGGACGTGACTGAAGAAACCTGCCATGCTGGTCTAATTGTTCTCCGTTCTGCGTGTGCAACGAAGAACTCCAGGACAGCGGTGAGCCTAATGAGATAACGTCAGAGGAAAACGGGATCTCAGATTTTTATTGGTCGTTTAAATTACTGTGTGTGGTATGTGTGTGGTAAGGGCGAACACACATACATGGCGTTTTTTGAACAGCGGTTCCTCCTACAACCCCGGTTTGGGTCGTGGCCTCGAGCAGGACTGGTCGGGTTCCGGTGGGGGTCTTCCTCAACGTCCCGACCTATGCTCTGGGCACCAACTCCCGAAGCCTCTGGCTTGGGTGGAGTTTACAAGGCGCCTGGCCCCGGCTTGGCAGGCAGAAGAGTTCCGAAGAACACGGGAAGTAGCTCTTCACCCCACCTCTGCCTTTGTTACCACTTCCTGTCCCCGGCTGCCCGGTCAAATACCTTCCAGTCTGCGTCGTCCCTGGGTCACAGTGCTAAGCGGACTATGGTTGACGGGAAGGCTGCTGCTAAACCAGGTAGCAGGGCACGTGAGGTCGTAAAGAGGTTGTGATCTATATACGCTTTTTACATTACTTGTTTGTATATACCTGGTTTCGAGCGAGGAGACACCCAAGTAAATCTCCCATATTTTAGGTCTTTGGTTTGTTACATCCCCTACGGCCCTCACTATCTCAGCTTCACCGTTCCTGGGAAATCACTGGGCTTAACGAGTTGTGAATCAGTCGCGCTCCTTACCCGTACATGTGGCGACCTTGCAGGATACCAGAGCTGTTAGGTGGCCGATAGAAGGTGTACAGTGTGTGTTCGCTCGTCTCATTCGAGCGTGAGTTAGGTGGGGCTATAAGCCTTCTAAACCCCTCCTTGCTACAGGCTGGTGGAAAGCAGCCGCCTTAAAAAAAAAAAAAGTGAGGCTTGTCGCAGGTAACCGAGTCTTTCGGGCTGGTGCAGCTTAGGGTGTCCAGGACACACATGTCTTCCGTCTGCATGACGGTGGTTCCCTAAGCGTGGACCACGTGAAAATAGTTGGGACGCCCAAAGTCCGTTTTCAAACGAGAAGTGAGGCTTCGCACTCGTTTTTTTTGTATATATGTATTAGATGTCTATACAGCAGGTGTGTTCCTCAAGTCTACCGTAGTTTAGACTCTTGTGGGGGAGTGTAAGGGCAAACCAACACTTACACATCACCGTGTAGGGTACGCGAAACAAAAATCTTTTTCTCACTGGGACATGACAATTTCCTATGTAAAATAAAACGGACTTTACGACGATTTTATCTAAATCTATTTTTGCATTGAGCCAATTCTTATATGCAAATCGCACTTTAATTGCACCCTTATCGAATAATGCTTTTAAATGAGTACACATTGTCCGGTTGGTATGTTTATTGCAAAACATGCACCAATATGAGTTCCCAAATGACTAGCGTGGTAAGCTCTTTTTCTGATCAGTTGGTTCAACAGACACTACATCACAGTGTCACACCTCTACGTTTGCTTAAAAACGTGTCATCATGTCCTCCTAGACCTGAAGCAGGGCATGTCTCCGGGGTGGCCCGAGCCCGGATGAACCCGTCTCGGCCTGCTGCCCAACACTGCTGCCCGCAGCCTCTGTCACCTGCTTACGACTCTTTTCCCCCCCCCCCCCCCCCCCCCCGGTGCTCTGAGGGTGGATAGAGAAACTCCGGAACCTCGTACGGCTGACAGGCTCTCCGGATCTGAATTCCCGGACATGTGAACAGTGTGGAATGCCGGCTCGTGCACCTGGCCAGGCTTGCAGCTGATCAGTTGTCTGAAAGCTGGTGGCTAACAAGTTCAGCTTGGCGTCGTGATGCGAGGTCTTCCACTGGGTGTTCCCCATACTCCTCGCCAGCCCTCAGCTTCAAATATGGCGTCACGGCGAACATGCGGTATCGTCCTCACTCTGACTCGCCATCGGAGAGGAGGACACCATTCTGAGTGTGCGAACCATGATCCCTGTCCGAAATGTAGAGGTACAAGCTGTTTGACCTTCTTGGGCGCGACTCATTCACTCTGAGCGCGTGAGGATGTGCTTGGGGGCCGGCCTCTAGTCTGTGGTGACCTGATGTTCGTAGTAGAGGTTGAAGTGAAACCTGCAGGCAGTACTTGGACTAGGCTTTCCAGGAGGTTCAGTTCTCTGCCAGTTCAGTCCTGCTTTCTGGTCCACATGTACACGAGCGACTGGGCTTTGGGGGTTGGGTGAGCCATTCTGGAGTGGACACCTTGCCACACTTGATCTCTGCAGCTGGACGGCGAGAACGCCCCCCGCTTCCACAGCCTGGACCAGTGTAGGAGACTGCTGGTCAGTGGAACATGTTGACCAGGATATTTACTCCGGTATCTCAGAGTGAGATCTTCACCGCCTGGCAATCCTCTGAACTCGCGTTGTATGCATTCTCATTCACGTGCGCCAGCAGACTGCACGGAACCGGGAAGGGTCCATCAGATGAG
>JACEEZ010009964.1:10000-33064 GCA_016584305.1 Chionoecetes opilio | reverse complement strand
TATTTATATTTTTACGCACAGCCCTCACTCTCCGACCACTCACCTGTCTTAATTCATCCCCAAAGGCGCCATCACGTAACCCCTTAACTTCCCTCCTGACGAAAGCTCGGTAGAATTAACCTGAGCGAGCAATGGTGTGCAACACGTAGTCAATAACCAAGGCGAATAGATGACATTGAACACTCACTGTACAACTCTCTATTTAATGATGTAGATCACAACAATACACCGTTCTACTGACGAAGCGCTCCCGAAGGAACAAGTACTCACAGTACAATGGTCACGCTCTGTGCTCCACTAGCACCCAATACCAAGGCTTCACTAGAGGTACACAAACACACAAAGGTACGCTTAAGGCACACAGACCCTGACTTAGGCTGACGAAGGCGAAGCAACGCCTTCAGGCGCGTGGCGCTCAGCAGCCACCCTGCTCCTCTGCTTTCTTGCTCTCCTCTCTGCCGGCCTCACGCCACCCCCCTGCCAGTGTCCTCCCCGCTGCTGCTACCCCCCCGCCCCACATACACATACCACGCCTCACGCCTCCACAACCAAATACCCGACACGCACAGCGTAAAAATATATATAATATATATATATATATAATATATATATATATATATTATATATATATATATATATATATATAATATATATAATATATATATTATATATATATATATTGTGGCTCTTCTCCTGGTGTCCTTTATGGATTACCAAAAACACATAAAATAGGTAACCCCTTACGCCCTATTCTCAGTACATAGGCACCTTAACTATAACCTAGCTAAATACTTCGTCCCGATAATTGACCCATTACTAGTAACGAACACACAATTAAGAACTCCTTTGAATTTGCACATGAATTAAAAACAATTAACGTAAACAACGCGTAATGGCTAGTTTTGACATCCAATCACTATTTACAAACATTCCCATTAGATGAGACTATTGAAATAATCACTGATAATTTATTTCATAAGCTACCATTTTTCTTATTACACAAAAAAAACAATTCTTTTGATTTATTAACTTAGCTATAAAAGACTCTCCATTTATTTTTAAACAAAAAACTTTATGTCCAAACTGATGGTGTTTCCATGGGATCGTCCCTTTGGGTCCTTCATTTGCTAATGCTTTTTTATGTCACCATGAGGACATGTGGCTGTCAAACTGTCCTAACTTTTAAACCTTTTTATTATAAACGATATTTAGACGACACTTTTTTATTTTTTAAAAAATACCGACACATTCCCTTATTTCTGAAGTACCTTAATTCTCAGCACCCAAATTTTAAATTTTCACATATGAATTGAAAAACATCATCACTACCATTTTTAGACATCCTAGTTACTCGTAAAAAAAATTACCTTACACCTCAGTCTATAAAAACCTATTTTCACGGGTTTAGGAACTCAAATGCTTCATTTATCCCTAACCTTTTTTAAAATCAATACTATTAAGACCCTACTACACAGATGCTATAGTTTCTCATCTAATTGGTTTTCCTTTGGATAATGAGATCAAATTCCTTCCCAAATTTTTTCCAAAACAATGGCTACCCCCCAAATTAAATTGAAACAATCTTTTCAAAGTTCTTAGATAAAAAGTTAAACCCCAGAGTCGACGAACCCAAACCCATATTAGACACCACTATTTTTAAACTCCCATTTTATGGCCATCTCATTAACCATTCGGAAAAAAACTCAATGATCTACTTAAGTCCATCTTCCTAACTCAAATTTAAATTTATTTTTACTAATTCTCTTACCCTAAGAACTCATTTCAATATAAGACTCTAACCTAAAGCCCTTATTTCTAACATAATTTATGAATTCAAATGTTCTAGCTGTAACGCTAGATACGTCGGCGAGACGACAAGGAATCTAACCTTGGGCTTTCTGAGCATAAAGGTGTTTCTGCACGTACTGGTCGCCCCATTTTCTTCACCTTCGCAATCTGCAATCCGCTCACACTCACATGATTTAGATCACCCTTTTTCTATGAATGACTTCGTACCCTATCCAAGGCACACTACCTAGTGACACTAAATTATTAGAAGCTATACACATCAAGCACTTGTCCCCTGATCTTAAAAACCAAGTCATTTCACAACAACTACATATACTCAAATGATTACCACTGTTTCGATTGCCGACTCTCGGTTCGATCGCCCCACACAAGCTGAAATGTCACCACAAAACCAGTGTTCATTCGTCCTCTACCAACTCAGACAGCATACACACCAAGGTCCGTTAAGTACAAATTATATTTTAAATTTTTTAGTTAGTAAATTTTTGAAAATATAGGAATATTTTATTGTCTCTTAGAATTAATTTTTTAGATGTTCGCTTTTTAGCATTACAATTAAATTAATTTTAACTATTTTTAGCCTGAGATGCCAAGGCCTTGGCGAAACGTTGCATAAACACCCAAGTATACCGAGTGTCTCTGTCACCCTGAACTTCATGAATATATATATATATATATATATTTTATAATATATATATAATATATATATATTTTTATATAATATATATATATATATAATATATATATATATATTATTTTTTGTATATTTATTTTTTTTTTTGATAAAATTATTCGTAAAAGTACTGTGAAATCATACAACTACATAGCTAATACAATGTGAAATCATACAACTACATAACTAATACAATGTGAAATCATACAACTACATAACTAATACAATGTGAAATCAACAACTACATAACTAATACAATGTGAAATCAAACAACTACATAACTAATACAATGTGAAATCATCAACTACATAACTAATACAATGTGAAAAACAAACAACTACATAACTAATACAATGTGAAATCATACAAATAATGTTTTGGTGCTCCGGCATGCGATCTGCTCTGACAGAGTTCCCAAAATTTTTGGCCTGCGACCCCCTCCAAATATTTCAAAAGACTTGGGGGCTATCCCACCAAACCCAAAGGGGTTTCCGACAATCTGATACACATGTCCCACACCCCACAAACATTCTCTCTCTCTCCTTCTCTCCTCTCTCTCTCTCTCTCTCTTTTCTCCTTTATTTTTCTCTCTCTCCCCTCTCTCTTCTCTCTCTCTCTCTCTCTCTCTCTTTCACAGACACCCCCACATGTGTAATTCCTATTGCTCCTTAACATAACGTTCGAATAGGCTATACAGGGAGGTCCCGAAGATACGAGCCCTTTTGGTTCCACCTGGCATACTCGTAAGGGGAAAAACTCGTATAACGAACACATAACTAATGGTAAAATTAGGTTTCGTTTTCCCGGACCATCAATTTAAAAAAACAAACAAAAAAAAACAACAACGTGGTTTTTCAAGCTAAAATAAACTAAAAGCAAACACAACAAATACACAGCGTCTATATTACCCCCCACTGTACTACCTATTCTGTAGAAAAAGCATTCTGAAAGAGAAAAATTCACACAAAATAACATAACTGCACATTAATTAAACATAAAACTGCATAACAAGCAAAAAAGACGTTGTACTGTAGGGACGCCGCGTGATACAAAAGAGGGGAGTGTAGAGGTCCTAAGATTGGGGCAGCACACCTGGCTAATTACCCCTAAGGATCAGGCCGCGCCATATGCTTAATTACCCTTCAGGTCATTGATTGCGGTCTCAAGGTTGGAGCCGCACACCTGGCTAATTACCACTAATGATCAGGCCGCGCCATATGCTTAATTACCCTTCAGGCTACTGACTGCAGTCCCAAGGTTGGAGCCGCACACCTGTCTAATTACCACTAAATGTCAGGCCGCGCCATATGCTTAATTACCCTTCAGGTCACGGCTTGCTAGGGGTGACCTGACTGGGGTCAACTAAATCCCCCTTTGTCCAGACTGGGAGTGGTAGGGCGAGTATTTTGAACTTGATAATTTTACTCACCCCAGTTTGAATGTCGTAGCATTGGATTTTCGATCTCGTATATTGAAAATAGACCCTAATTTACACATCTCGTATCATCGGATTCTCGTATACCGAATGCTCGTATATCGGGACCTCCCTGTATAAAGCAAGCTCAATATCTTTCCTTTTCCAATCACTCTACTCTTCTGCCACTATTAGCTTATTCTTACATACTATCAGCAGCTACCTTCCAACCCCACAGAGGACTCATGAAATGCACAATTCTTCTGCTTATCCGCATCACTACAAGGCAGATTCGCGGCAGGACAATCTAACATCAGAAAGTTTCTTAAACTCTTGATGATGAGATCCAGGTAGATGGTGAGTTGGGTTTTCACAAATAAAGCATGTCGCTTACTTGACATTGATATGAAACTGTATAACTTCTCCACCCCATTGAAAAATGATAAAAAAAATTAATAGCGACTTGAATTCGAACTTCCACAAGAACAAGATTCAAGCAGTGAGGATGGCAGTGGACATACAAGCTTTCTCATTGCGCATAAGAATGATTGATGATTGACTGCAGCCCTCTATATGTACCACTCATATTCGCAGCGCCATCATATCATTGGCCCCTCATAGCTTCTATCTGCAGATCATACATTGATGCCTGTTTAGTGTGAGAAATATCAGTTCTCTCATCCATCAGAAACGAATATATCTTGGCTGCCCTGATCTCATCCAAAATAGTCTTTCTCACATTAGTCCCCATAGCCATAATAACATCATTCTGGATTCGATTTGACAGCATCGACACTTAAGGCTAACCAAGGAATGTAGCACGCTGAACAACATTCAAATGGTTGTTCATTACACATTTACACTATCATACTTTGCAAACAGTTGGATAAGCTCGAGGAAATTGCCTCTGTTCTGACTTGCTTGACTTTCATATTTTCCTCTCAATGGAAGTCCTTGCCTTACTAAGTATAATATTATGTCTATCAGTCCGTATAAACCTCACCTCAACAACTCACTTTACTGTGTGTTGCTAAAATGCAAAAAAATTTGCAAAAAAGGGACTTGATCACCTTTATCATATTCAACTGCAGCATAACTCTTAAATTGTATAAAGAAAAAAATTTTCTAACAAAATTTGCAGAGACAGCCTTAAATTATAAATTTTCTGCAATTGGGAAAAAAAACCCTTGCCCCGGTCATTTGCCCTTTGAACATGACCTCATGGGGGTTTTCAAAAGTGATCTAATGAGTCGGGCATCTTAAAAACCTAAAAATAAACCCCAAAATATATTGAAATCGTCGGGGTTCAGAAAAGCTTTTTTCACAGCAAAATCAGCTCCGGGGGCATCTTGGCGGCCATTTTGAATTTGGGAAAAATGCTCAAGGGTAGCTCTTTTACCAGCCATTTATTTTTGGGGGATACCTTAGGCCTCAGAAAAAAGTGAGAAAAAAGTATATAAAATCAAGCCCACATGCTCATATGGCTGCCTGAACGGTTTTTTAGTAAATGAAAAAAGGTTTTGGATTCCCGGATTGTTTTAAATCTCATTACTGAAACGATATTGTAGATTTGAGTGATCATGTTTTTTGTATCAGTTGATAATATCAGTGCAGTGATAGGGATTTTTTAGGGTCTTATAATAGGAAACTTTTTGGATAGGCCCCAACATAACTACGTCAGGGTTTTGTTTACCGCGGTGCTTTTGTGGAGATAAGTGGGGGGTCGCCGCGGGTGCCCAAAGTGGGGGGAAGAAGACTACGACGTGAAAGAATTTCGAGTTTTTTCGTGTGAAATTGATATTCAGGTGCATTTACCAAGCCTTTCCGCTGACAAACTAGAGAAGCCCCGAGATGATGGCTGATGTGCAAGGCTTCTCCCCAAAGAAAACAGAGTACGCAACCCTCGTCAAGAGGTAAGAAAACAAGTGGTGGGGAAACCCCCTACCAACTGCTTACCTTTTGACGAGGCCGCTGTGACCTGTTTTCCCTGGTGGAAGCCTCGATACACCCATCACTCGATGGGTCTTCTCTAGTCTTGTCAGCGAGAACAGAGCTCGGTAATGGCTAATGCACCGGGAAACAATTTCGCCAAAAAAATCAAAATTTTTTCCATCGTGTAGTCTCCTCTTTGTGGATTTACATATTATGGTTAGATAGTTTTTATTTTCTTTCCCTTTATTAATGGTTCCTTTTGCTGTCTTCCTCAGAAAAAGTATAAGGTATACATCGGGTTTAAAGTGCTCTTGACAGTTGTTTATGCAACTTTTTTATGGATTATCGATAAATTAAAAGAAAAAAATTGGTGCCGGGGTTAGAAAACTTTTTTTTGGAGGGAGTAATCAGATAAAGGAAACAAAGATTGGTGATTTTTGTGTAGAGAAAGTTGATAATACAAAAGGGAAGCTCAATAATAGTTTTTGCGATGACACTGTAAAATACTATAGAAAGTTAAAAAGGGTTTTTTCAAAATTTGGAAATGAATTCAAGTTTGGGAGGAGGAAACTGAAAGTTAAGTGGCAAAAAGTAAATGCTGGGTTTTTTGGTAGAAACCAAAGAGTAAAGTTATTGAGTTTGAAGAAATATGAATGAATTGAGAGCCAGAAGCAAGAAAAATAAGATGAAGGGACATTTAAATGGTAATTTAAGTTAATGGGGGGGGGGGGGGGCCCCCACCCCCGGGCTCGGAAAAAAAAGACGTGGAGTTGGTTTTTTTTAAAGATAATATCATGATTTGATGGTTTTTTTTTATCTGTGTTTATTTTTTTCCGTAAAACTGTTCTAAAGGGGTAGAATCCCCTTAAATACATTTTTTTTGGGGAAAAAAACAATCTGGAAAATTTAAAAAAATATATCAAAATTTATCAGTTAGTTAGTTTCACCCTAAGAATAGCGGGTTAATCCCGATAAGCTATTTTTTTTAAAATTTCGGCGGCCCCCTCAGCGGGGCCCCAGCAAAAACGCCCCTCACTCTGCTCCACCCTGTGGCGGGCCTGCAGTCCATTGGCCCCTTTCTGGGGTCCGGGCTTTCGCCCCCGGCCCCGTCTTTCCCCGGGGGTTTGTCCCAAAAAAATTTGGGCATTACTGTCCCCGGGAGGGGGATAGGGTGGGGGGATGGATGCCCCAGCTTTACAAAAATTTTAATAATGTGCTCCAAACAGCACTGGGAGGGTAAAACGGGCCCCAGGGTGACCAGAGTGAATACCACACACACAACACACACAACCCCAAAACCCAACACCACACATGGGTAGGCCTATATTAATCATGTCATGTAAGATGACTTAGCAGTGTTACGAACTACCCCTTTACTTATTTTGCCTCGGAAAACGAAACCCTTTAAACATCAGAACATAACACCTTGCCCCACCTTTAGCAAATTGACCTTTAGTGGGGGGCCACAAGGGATAGTGGGGAAGTCTGGGGCCTCTTCTTCTCCTCCTCTCTCTCCTCCCCTTCTCTTTCTCTTCTCTCTCTCCTCCCTCTCTCTCTTCTTCTCTTCCCCAAATTTTACAAATTAGTATATTAGATTTGCAAAATAAACTGCTTCACATATTTGAGTAAATAGGTACTCGTAATTTGGCGTTTAACCTTATTATAAAAGTTTTTTTTTTTTTTACATAATATGGTACTAAAAAGTCGCGGGTAAAAATGAAATCTCCCCAAGAAGCTTGACACTTCCTTGGTACAAAACAGTGAAAATTTTTTTCTGTTAGTTTGGGTCTTTTTACATGAACCACAATACGCGCGGGGTGCAAAATACCCAGCACCCCGGCACATCGGTGAAATCTGAGCGTTTTCTCAAATAGGGAAATATTTTGGGAAAAAAGGCGCACGAGATAACTGCCAAAAAGAAAGTGATCCTTCTGTTTCACCACCATATAGTCAAATTTTTCCTGAGACGTCAAAAAGTGCTAACTGTTTTTGTGGTCGTCCATTTGCCAAAATAAAAATAAAGGTTTGTTTCTGTCAAACTACGTTGTTTTTTTTGACAAAAATTTTAATCAACTTTTTCGTGCCCCGGTATTATGATTTACAAGCTAATTTGCTTGTTATATTTTGCAATTACCCCCGGTTTGTCCGGCCGGAACCGGATACCAATCACTACCCGGCCCATTTTTACCCCTAATATCTAATTTATAATATCTATATCTATATCTTATCTTTATAGAGAGAGACGGAGGGCGAGAGCAGAGCGGAGCGATATATATTAATAATATTATAATTATATATATTGTTTTTGTGTGTGTGTGTGTGTGTGTTGTGTGTGTGTGTGTGTGTGTGGTGGTGAAGATTCTTTAAACCTAAAGGGGAATCATTTATTTGGGTTACGAAAAAGCAGTTTACGAAATCTCGAAAAAAAAAAAATTCTTGCCCTTTTCGTAACATCCCATGGCAAATATGAGATATTTTTCGTATCTCTATTGGCAACAATGTTGGAAAGTGTGCTAGGGGTCGCCACGCACATGCAACCTCTTTGGTAGGGGGAGAAACCAAAAACCTCAAGACTGCCCCAACGAGGTGAGGGGCCAACACGATTTTGTGAAAACCCTTATCCAAAATACGGGGGAAAAACATAAGGTGGTTTTTCACCCCCGTTCTGATCATCGCCCCGGATTTGGGTCCCCCAGTCTTACCCATCGGGAAAGAGCCCCATTGGGTTTAATCTAGAACCTGCACACACACACCCCCATCGCTTTTTCATAGGGGAAATTTAAAAACTTTTGCTGTCAGTGGGGTCTGGAGTGACTTTCTTGAAATTTGTGAAGATGCTTCCAATGGACCCCATAGGCTCCAGGTGTGCATTTTTCCATGGTTTTTGTCACGCGAGCCGGACTCGCGGGTGCCATTTTTTCCCCCTTTTATGGCTTTGGGGTCATTATTACCCTCTTTGGGGGAATGTGGGACCTCACACCCACACACACCCAACCAGTTTAAATAGGACTGTAACCGCCGAATTTTTCAGTGAAATATCCCCGTGAGTGAGCGAGGATTTACCGGCTGCACAGAAGGGAGGCCAAACTTATCCACTTGACCATCGTGACGTTTGTGGTGTGTGGTGTGTGTGTGTGGGGGTGTGTGTGTGTGTTGTGTGTGTGTAAAAAGTATTTTTATATATACTAACTTTTTCTATATTTTTTTTTGGGTTAAAAGGATAAGAGTTTTGATTTTTAGTGGTCGAATAGCCAGTTACAATTTACAAAAATTCATCAACACTCAAGCAAAAAAAGAACGAAATGGGTTTCCACACATTTTTTTAGTTTTTTTTTTGCTCCCTCATAAAGGATTTGAAGATAACCATTAAAACTATCTGTAATTCATCCAAATAATTTAATATTTTCAAAAAAAGTGAGATATGGTAAAAACCAAATTAGACGATTTTGAAAAGCTCATCATCAATAAAATCATCACTAAAACATGAAAAAAACTGTGTCTTTCTTACGTTGTGGAGCATTTTCCGGGATTTTATTAGTATCTTAGTTACAGTGGCATGGGGGAAACAAAAAAATTACCAACAGGTGAGTGGGCCCAATTAGTTTATTTTTAAAATAAGGATCATACCTTTTTCATTTTTATAAAACTGAAAAATTTTTAACCTGTTGTTGAACCTTTCTTTTATTTATTTCCCAGATATTTTGAGAACAAAGATTGAATTTTAAAGGATTTTTCGTCCAAACTCGATTACCCATTTTTGTTGGCAGTGATAAATGGTAATATATATTTCTTTTGTGATTTTAATTTATTTTTTATGGTTGGGGCTTGTAGTGATGTTTTTTTTGTTTTCAGAGAAAGATAAAAAAAATTTAGAAGGGGATTGGGTTTAGTCAAAGATAAAACTAGACAACTCTGTTACGAGATAAACTAAAGTCGCCGGGCTCGTTTTTTTCTGTTTACAGATGTGGTGGCGTTAATACAGGCCTCTATTTGCGACATTTCAAGAACCAGTTCACGGAACCTAAGAATTCAGGGGTTTTATTTTTCGCCGAAAAACCGGGTGAGGGAAGGCGTAGTGACTAGCAAAACCCCGGGAAATTTTTTATCACATTTAGAGGTGGGTACTTGGGGAGGTTTTCATTTATAACAACAAGGTCGCCTTGGGCCCATTTTTCTTATGTGAAGGGTTTTTTCCCCAGCACGACGGAGAGGATGTCAACGGCATAAAAAAAGGCATAATGGCTGGGGGGGGGGCCATGCGTTCCCCCCGATCTTTTAAAATTTATTGATCCCTTTAAAACCTAGGAGTAACTTCCCTTTCTCTCTCGTTTTCACTCTCTCTCGTTTTCCTCTCGTATCTCTTCTTTGTTACTCTCCTCGTTTTCCTCTTTGTTTTTCTCCTCTCTCTCTTCCTTATCCCCCCGCTCCCTTTTTTTCTCTCTCTCTCTTTTCCCCTCTCTCTCTCCTCTCTCTCTCTCTCTCTCTTCTCTCTTCTTCTCTTCGTTCCTCTATCGTTATCTCTCTTCCTCTCTTTCTCTTTCGTTTTCTTCCGTTATCTCCTCTTGTTTTTCTCTCTCCTCGTATCTCTCTCTCTCTTAAAATTTCCTCGCCAGCGAGGTTTTTTAAAAAAAAAACGGGGTTTTTTCGTTTCCCTTTTTGACACCGAACCCCAACCCACCCAGAACCCAACCTGAACTGAAAGAACTGGTTCATGCAACTTGGGGAAAATGGAAGGGCCTATTTACTTTTCATCCATGATTAGGACAGTTAAAGGGGCTTCTGGAGAGCTGGTCATTTTTTTTTGTCTTTATCTGGTCATAATGGCTTAAATGAAAAAATGTCTAAAAACACCAGAGTGGCGACAAAATAAGGGCGCCAATTTGGTTTTTTATGAGTGTCCCCTCGTCGCGTCGTCGCGCGAAAAATTTGAAACCGTATATACTTGCAGATACAAAAGCAACAAAACCTGAAAAGGTAATTATACAGTCTGATATAAAAACTGGTATCATTTTCGTGGCACATACATAAAAAACAGTATGATGCTATAAATTTGCAATATATGGCGGGCGGTGTATTTTTGAAACTTGGGGCATACTGTTATTACGGGAGAGTTTTAAAAAAGGATGAAATTAATATGAACGACATCAGAATGACTTCGTTTGAGTGCGTGAGTGGGGTCGTAATTTTGGGGGGGGGGAAAAGCAAGATATATGGATTGCATGAGGGGGGGGTTTTGGGGGTGAAGGGGTGTGGAAACGTTTCAAACGAGAAAGCAAAATTTAACTCTAAATTTCCAGAAAAAAGCGTATATCATACTTTAAGCATGCTTACGTTTTTTTATAAAACATATTCCAAATTTTAGAAGAATAACACCCGAGACTGTAACTTTCTTTTGTCTTTTTTTGGCTGGTCTTATAGGTGATATTTATGGAATTTCAAACCCATTCTATGAAGAAATTTAACAAATCTGAAAAAGACAAATTCTTTAAACCAGGCCCACTTAATTTTTTTAGCTCACCATCTCAATATCTTATCTTGAGAAGCTTTTTAAAAAAATAAACTCATATTCCCTTTTATTCTCTTAACAAAGAAGGTTAGGCACCATGGCAGTCTGATGCACTAGCGAGTTCCTTTTAGGCATTATATTTTTCAAGGATAGCTTGACCTTTCCATTCAGATCCCGTAGGAAAATTTTACGGGTTATAAAAGGTAAGGACTTTTAAATCTTTGAAAGGGCCTGAACAGCAGGACAAACGGTTTAACCCCCGGGTCAGCCTCTTCTCAAGTGTACATATTTTAATAACTGTTATTTTATTCCCGTTCCTGGTACTTTTAAAAATAAAAAAAGCCCCTTAAAAAAAGCTCGAGTTCTTTTGGTATACAGGTACCCCCGGAAGCAATTTTGGGGAAGGAAGAAAGCAACTCCTACCTGCAAAAAATAGGCTTTTACCGGCAAACACCTCCACAGGTTTATTTGCTCGTATTCTTTGGGTTAACCCCGTTACCTTGAAAACAATCTAGAAAAGGGTAAAAACCTTATGGTACAGTCAATAGTGTACGTGGGACAGTTTAAAATTGGGCAGCACAATGTGACAAAGGCATTGTCAAAAATAAGGGTTTAAAAACCTATGAAAACATTATAGGGTGTTTAAAAAGAAAAAAATCATAGAAACTGCCTAAAACGCAGCCATCTGAGATATTGAACAGACACAATCCCTTTTTCCAAAAAAAAAAAAATGCCCGCAAAAGTGCCCATTTTTAGAAAGTTTTGTTTCCCTGGTGGGGGAACTAAATTTATTTTTCTCAAGAAATTTTCAAGAAAGTCTTTAAAGGAGGGCCCGTGCGCTATTCAAGCAGGAAAAATTATCAAGGGTTTAAGGGTGCTGCGAACTTCGGTCTATTATTTTTGTTCCCCAGGATATATTCAGAAGCACTTGATTTGAAAAAGGAAAAAATAATCAAAAAAAAACAATCACAAAATCATGGTCAAATACGTAAGGAGATTTAATATTTTCAAAAAAACAGCTTTTTTTAAGACAGGCCACGATGAGTGAGAGACCTAAAATGGGACAGGTGGTTCTTTGGGGGGGAATTTCCCTGGCGAGGTGTTGTTAAGTCCGGGCGCCGCCGCTCCGCTACTCCCCAAGGGGGGAAAGGAAAGGATTCCGGCGCGGAGGTCACGGGGGGGTGGGGGGGGGGTTGTCGATATAAATTTCTCCTGTTTTCGCGGCCCCCCCAAACCCCCTATGGTTCTTCCAATCGGTCGCTGGTCGTGGCATGACAAATAACCCCGTCACCTCTACCTGAAGGCGCCGGGTTGGGCTTTATCTCCTTGTACCGGAAGGTACAACGGGGCAGTGCCCGTAGCTTCGGAGATACGGGGAGTTTACCTCCCCAGGCTTATAACGCCCCGGGCTTTACCCGGGGGGCGACCCTCCCTGTTCTCCCCCGAGGCCCCTAGCTTGCATAGTTTGCCCCGGGGTCAATCTATTATCGCCCGCCCCTGTCATGCACTGTCAATCATATAGATACATCACCATCTGCTGCGTCGCCTTCAGGAAGACCTGTATGTGGTGCTCAAGAGGTCCTACGATCCTGTTGCAGGTGCCTTGTAATGCCCCGGGGTTCCAGGGGGGAACCCAGGGGAAGCCTCCTGAAGGAGGTATCTAGTAGGGCGTCGTAGTAGCGTAGAGTTTCACCTCCGGCCCACGCCCGCCCCTAGTGCCTGGCCCAGCGCCCAGTGGCTCCCCAAGGGCCCTGAAGAGAGGTTGGCCAAGTCCTGCCCTTGCTCCGGGATCCTGAGGGGGCCTCGGGCGAGGCACGCCAGGACGCAGGCTGGAAACAGGGTAGTCGTATCCCGTAGAGTTTTCCTTGCCAAACTTGCGGCGGCAACCTCAGGCACGCGGGCCATACTTGGCACGCAGGATGTCTCCTATGCGTCGCGGTTACTCGCCCGTTACTCACGACTCGACGTGAGGTTACTCGCTGCAGTTATTCCTGCAGTAATCAGGGTTTCGCGACACTATGTTCACATGTATGATCGCCCGCCGAAGCCGCGTGAGGTACTGTCCTACTCTCCTGTCCTCGCTTCCATCCCAAACCACTTGAACAGTGAGCCCTTTGTCCTCGAGGTCTCTGGGTGTCTAAGGCCTAACCTTTTTCCCCCTGTTGGCGCTGATAATGATCTGTCCCCTCACGCGAAACCCTTTTTGCTTCCCTTCTCCCCACTACCATCCTCGGTCCTTTTCCCTTCTTCCCATTTATCCTTCGTTCCTCCCTATTCCTCATTCTTCTACGTCCCAGCCCTCACATTACCCCCATCCGACGAAGAACGGCCGTCCTGGGTCGTGCTTGGGCCTGTCTGCGTCAATGCCTGCATTAAAGCGAAGGTCAGAGGAGGCTGAGGGCTGTGGAGGACGTGCGGACGAGGCACCACCTGGAAGGGCGGATGTCGAAGAACATGAGGCCGTGGGATCGGGAGGCTCGGTGTAGGGCTTTGCATCCGCACCATGAACTGTGCGGTCCCCAGTGTCTGTGGCATAACAGACCTGGTAAGCATTTGGAATGCGGACAACTGTGAAAGGGCCCATCCATTTCGGGTGAAGCTTGGAGAAGCGCAGGTAAGGAGGGTCGTCACCAAAATGCGCATCCCAGGATGAAAAAGGTTCGATGACGCTGGGCTTGGAGTGGGGTGGACGCTGCACAACGCGCTGTGCCGCCTGAAGTCCGTCACGGAGCGCGGAAAGGTATTCGCCCATGGGGCAGCCGCAGGGTCCGTTCCGTAAGCAGGAATGTGGCGGTCAGCGGGAAGAGGGGCCACTCTGCCGAAGATGACTTCAAAGGGGCTAAAACCGTGCGGTTCGCCAGGCGGTGTGTTGAGGGATAGCTGGGCTGAAGAGACGACGTCCGGCCCAACGGAGCGAGGATCATCCACCTTTACTGCGCGGAGGATATCTCCCACAGTTCTATGCGAGCGCTCCACAATGCCAATACCTTGAGGGTGGTAGGGTGACGTGCGAACCATAGAACAGCCCAGTAGGAGTTGGAGCTGGGACCACACGATACCGGTGAATTCGTAGAATCGGAATTCGGCGCCGTCCTCGGTCCGAGAGAAACCAGCGGGGTAACCCAAAGACAGACACGACACGGTCCATCAGAACTCGAGCCACGGTGGTCCCTTTGTGGTCAGCAGATAGCACCAAGATGGTGAACCTGGAGAAACAGTCGATGAAGGTCATGACGAAGCGTTTACCCCGATGAGAGGGGAACGGCCCCATGATATCCACGGCTACCGTATCCCATGGTAGTGCAGCCTCGATGACTCCAGGTGGTCCAGGCCGCCGTCGATAATCCGTCCCGAGCTGCAGCCCTTGCACTGGCTTACCACCTCATGGGCAATTAAGGTGTCTTGGTGCGCCCGGTAGCATTGGCGGAATTTTGCCAATGTCTTACGAATACCAAATGGCCACCCGCTGTGTGGTGAAGCAACTTCATAGCGGGCGAGCCCCTTTAGCTCCCAGGGCTAGTCGTCCCTCTGCGCCGAATAGGACGATTTTCGACCACCCTCAGTCCTGGTGGAGGTCGGTCGCCTTGTTCAACTGCGACTACCGCGGCCGACATCTCGTCCTGGACGTCAGGGGGATTGCAGTGGGGATCAATCAATTGAATGGTGTCTAGCGGCAGGCGGGACAACCCATCGACATGGGTTTGTGCCTTCCCTGGCCTATGCTTGACCTCGAAGTCAATATTCCTCTAAGGAACAGGCCCACGTATGGGGCAGGCGGTCTTCCGATTTCATAGAACGTAGCCACTGGAGACTGTGGTGGTCCGTGAAGATGTGGAACTTGTTGCAAAGCAAATAGGGGCGAAACTTTCGTAGTGCCCAGACGATAGCGAGACATTCCTTCTTCGTCGCGCTATAGTTCTTTTTCAGAAGTGGTTAGAGTCCGGCCTTCATAGACGATGACTCTTTCCTTATTGTTATGAGTCTGGGCAAGGATCGCACCCAGGCCCAGAATACTGGCATCCGTATATAGACGGAAGGGGAGCTCGAAATTCGGGAAAGCAGTGACAGGGGGTTTCGTCAGTGCCTGTTTAAGATCGCGAAAGGCTGCCTCACATTCGGGGGTCCAGTTCCAGGTAACTTTAGGGCCCGTCAGAAAGTATAGTGAAGCGGCTCGGGTTGAGAAAGTTTTTAAAGTACCGCCGGTAGTAGGCGGCCATACCCAGGAACGACGCAACTGCTTAGTAGTGGTTGGAGTCGAGACGTCGTCGATAGCTGCCAAGTTCTTTAGGTCTGCCGTGATAACCCTCTCCAGAGACAACGTGACCAAGAAACGCCGTTTCACGCCGTGCCAGGGCGCATTTCGATGGCTTCAGTGCCAAACCGGCGACCTGTAGTCCCCTCAAGACCGCAACGTAGGCGGGTTAGATGTTCTGCCCAAGTGGCTGAGAATACTATTATGTCGTCGAGGTAAGAAAGACATATTACCCCGTTCAAACCTTCCAAGACTTGGCCCTTGAGTCTGGAGCGTGTGGCCGGTCCGTTACATAGGCCGAATGCCACTACGTTTGACTCAAAAAGCCGTCCAAAACTGGTGCGGAGCGCCGTCTTGTGTCGGTCGCCTTCGCGAATTGGAATTTGCCAGTACCCGGCCTGTAGGTCCAGGGTCGGAAACCAGGCCGATCCGTGTAGTGCTTCTAGAGTGTCATCGATGCGCGGCTGGGGTGGGCGTCTTTGATGGTCACGTTGTTTAAGCGCCGGAAGTCAAGGCAGAACCTCCGGGATCCGTCCTTGTGGTGGTCATCACTACCGCTGCGGGCCGCGGCCTGTGTGAGGCCGGATTACCGCTTGGTGAAGCATTTTCTGAAGTTGCTCGTCTTCTTCCTCAAACCCTGCTGCATGTGTCTTGCCATGCCCTGGGGTCCCAGGGGTAACCCAGGGGAAACCTCAGGTGCAGGTGTCTAGCAGGGCGTCGTAGTAGCGTGTCTAGTAGGGCGTCGTAGTAGCGTAGTTACCCCTCCGCCCCTAGCCCGTGGGTTGTGAGTGATGTAATCCTTCAGTGACAGACTGTAAACAGATATTGAAGATCACTTAGAGAGACTGGAAAACTAGTTTCGCCATTATTTTCCTAAAATCAATGACAGTAATTTTGAATATTTCCTTTCTAAGAAGCCCCTTCTCCGTGGGAACTGAACAAGTCCCTGAAGACATAGTAAAAACTAACCGGTTATATTATGTAGCAAAGTATGGGAAATTTTTTTGTTTGGTCTAAAGACATTTTGGATAAGCTAATTCCTTTAGCAGCAAATTGTCCTGTCATTTTTAGTCTTATCCAGGTCATCAATTTACACACATACACACACACACACACACACACACACACACTTATATATATATAATATATATATATATATTATATAATATATATATATATATAAAATATTTTATATATATATATATATATATTTTATTATATATATATATATATATATATATATTATATATATATATATATATATATATAATTATATATAGTTGATTTTCTTGTTAGATTCATCATGAAGTTTCAGGGTGACAGAGACACTCGGTATACTTGGGGTTGTTTATGCAACGTTTCGCCAAGGCACTTGGCATCATCAGGCTAAAAATAGTTAAAATTTAATATATTGTAATGCTATATATGTAATATATAGCATTACAATATATTAAATTTTAACTATTTTTAGCCTGATGATGCCAAGTGCCTTGGCGAAACGTTGCATAAACAACCCCAAGTATACCGAGTGTCTCTTGTCACCCTGAAACTTCATTATATATATTAATTATATTATTATATATATAATATATATATATATATATATATATATTATAATATATATATATATATATATATATATATATATATAATATTTTTTTTTTTTCCCTTTGTATATATAATTAGACAAAATGAGAAAAAACTAGTTTAGCAGTGTGCTGGTGAAAGTTTTGATCATTATTTGTGATTACATTGTGTTACACAGATTTTGATACGCTGAAGAAAAATTTATAAATGAGAGTAAATAGGAAACACTTGCGAAAACAAAGCTTGGCTATTTTTACATAGATTACTCTAACACTGCATATATGTGCTGTAGACAGTGTAGGGAATTAATTTGATGTGGGATGATGCTTGCCATTGTCGTTTAAACAGCTGAATGACCATCATCGACAAGCAAAAAAATAATAAAGGGTATAATGGCGAGGTAATTTTCATCTGATAGTCGCATAGCCATAGTCACGATTTGTTATTATCTTTAAGCGTGAGACACAACATCGAAACAACGAGGAGGCGACAACATGCTAGCAGTACGGCGTCTGACCTGTGCCAGGGTGTTGTCGGCGGCTGGGGTCATTGGGTCCCGCCGATCATCTCTCCCGCAACTATCAAGGTACTTGCAGTTTTTTGAGTCGTATTGTAAGCAATTGTTCACCACCAGGCTTCCAGATCTAATATAAAGGGTAATTTATATCACTCGATATATTTCATGTGCATACGTCCTGTGGTCATGTCCAATTAGTGATCCTTCATCCTCATTTTAAATGTAGTCGAACATTGCCTAAACAAAATTTGCATCAAATTGAAATGTTCATCCTACAATGGTTATGTATTTTTTTTTACAGTTTTCTCAACAAGACTACGTACGCTGTACACGAGAGTAACAGACCGGCATGGCAGAAAATGGAGATACTTGGTAATTGCTCAGACTCACAGTCCAATGTTGGTGCGACCATCGCCTCCGCTCATCCTCAACCAGATACAAAAATACTTAAGGTCCGTTACTTTTGGGGCAACGTCCCTCTCAACACTATATTGATATATATTTATGTAACCTGACATGTCTTGATATAGCACGCAACATATTGTTTTAGTATGAACCATCCTAAACACGCAGGTGCGATGGAAGGACGGGAGCGAGGATATGTACCCCTACCTGTGGCTGCGAGACAACTGCCAGTGCCCGAACTGCTTTCATCCAGTGTCCCTGTCACGTCGTTTTTTCGATGAAAGATCTCGATCCTTCTCTGGATTGTGTGAGCGTTCAGGTCAGTCATTCAATTAAACTTGGCTTTCTTATGTTGCATATTAATTGGTTACACAGATATAATATCAAGCAAGAAGTTGCTTAAGGAGGAACGCCATCACATAAGGTTCATATACTATTGTTTCAAGGAATATTTAATGCATAGTACTGCACAAAGGTCCATTTTTTTCCTTCGTAATTTGTATTTTCAGAATGCTTATGAACTACAGTTCCAAGCTGTGTAAGGCACAATGTGTGCAGGTATTATAATTTCCATAAATATTTCAAGAAATTGGAAAAATAAAGAAGGAAGTGGCAGGGAAAAAAGAACAATAGGCATCGATTATATTGTAGCAGTCTACCTTCAAAGAAATATGTGTAGGGTAGGCTACTCGTTTTCAATAACATTAATTAAATACGGATGCCGATATTTCAAACCGTATAGAGTCACCAATGTTAATGTCATGAAATACAAAATGCCTAGTAATGTTAAATAATACACTGGACCATTTTCTTCAGGTGAACAATGATGGAGAACAAGTCGAGGTACACTGGACAGACGGCCACCTGGGGACATACACGCACAATGGCTGCATGAGAGGGCTTTTAAACTCCGCCATGAGCCTTGGGACCGACAATGCAGGTATTTATGATTGGCGAAATTATATTTTAGCACTCATAAACATTCATTAGCAGATTATGAAGGATGCTATACATGATTAGTTGATTCACCTTGATCTTTATTGTAGCTTAAACGAGTTTAATACAGCCTAGAGAGAGAGAGAGAGAGAGAGAGAGAGAGAGAGAGAGGAGAGAGAGAGAGAGAGAGAGAGAGAGAGAGAGAGAGAGAGAGAGAGAGAGAGATAGAGAGAGAGAAGAGAGAGAGAGAGAGAGAGAGAGATATATAGGGCAAAAATATATAGGTCATGAGTTTCAGGAGATGGATGGTTACGGTACCCTCTGTAAGCCGCCTCTCTATCTTGGCCTATCTCGAACATACGAACTTTTAAACCATCCTTTGTTCTAGTGAAACCTTTGATTTATGCCTTGTAGTACATAAATATTTAGATAATGCCAGGTATGAATAATTATTATTTTCAAAAACCAGTTTTTTCAGTTTCTACATAGTATTGTCTTTTTCTTCCAAAATCACTTCTATTTTTAGGAGGCAGTGGCACTCTGTTTTATTTTGTGAATCATAGTCATCGTTCTTTTCGTATGCCTATCATCAGATTTTTTGCACCTGACATTATATTACTGTTATAATTCAAGTATTTTATATCAAGTCCAGCTAACCTAGACTCCACAAAGCTGCCGTTCTGTCGTCTTCGTGATTATGTTTTCTCCTACAAGATGGTGACTCAATACAGAGGTTTTATCCGTCCTTGTAGGCTTGTATACGATATGCCTTTATGTGCGAGGGAGCTCCATTTACACGGCTTCACTAACCAGTTAGAGACGAACACTGATAGACTCACGAGTGGTCAGCTTTTTTATCAGTACAATATTTGCATATTTCCACAACCTGAAGAAAATTTTTATATGACAGGCGTGTCGGCAGAATGTCAGAATATCTAATGAGATTATTCGACCGTTCGTTTACTAGTATATTAGTTACTTTTCTGATACATGTTTTTTTGAGGTACTGGGATAGCAAGCCTTATGAGCATTTTCATTTTGTAGCTCCTAGCCAGTCTTCTATACGTATGAAATAGCTAAAAACAATACAGCCCATATATGAAGAAATCAAACCTAAGGAAGCTACAAGAGAGCGGCAAGCCGACACGTGGTAGATCTTGTTATGCACATCCATAATTATCTATACCCACCTTTTAACTTCATCCATAATTTTGCTGAACTTTCTCTTAAGATTCAAAAACAACCTGATGACTGAGGTTATTTCTATCATCAACCATCTTAGTTGTGACCAATTCCTTCCTATCTCTTTCTTAATATATATTTTCCTAGTTTGAACCTGTTACTTATTGTCCTATCCTAGATTCCAACCATAAGAATCTTCCTACATTTTAATCTTCCAACCCCGTTTTAACCACTCACACCCCCAACAACGCCTTCTCATCCCCAACCCCCACCGTTTCCCCACACAAAACCGATCACCCCCTTCCTTATTAACAACCCCCCTTCCCCCGTTTCCCCCCATTCTCTATCAGCAACACCCACCCCTGTTTCTCCCACCTTTATCTCTAGCCCCCCTTCCTTCTCCATCACCATGGCAACACCCACCCACGTGTGGGCATGTTGCTAGCTCTTGACGCTATCGTAATACGTTCATGGCACGTCATGGCACTGTCGTGGTTGTCGTAGCTCTATCGTGACGACAAAATGACCGTTGATTTTCCAATCGTGACTTATTCTTACAGCTTCATGACTCCATCGTGACCATCTTACGACCGTCATGACACATGTCATGTCACTTGAGGGCTGTGATGGTTAGCCCTCGCCTGTGGTGGCGCAGGCAGAATTTTTATAGTAGCGCCTGTGATTAGAGGCCATGTTGCCCCCTGTGTCCTCTGATGCACTCGCCGTCGAAGGTAGAGTTAATGGGCAGCATGTGGGTGTTCTTAGGCCACTCGACGATCCCCGAACAAATTTGGCACCTGGTTGGATTCGAACTCGTTTACACTGAGCTTGGCACTTCCAGACGCTAACCACTCGGCCACCGCCTCCCCATTCAAATAAGAATTATAGGATATAATAATTTTCTTAATTTCTGTGTGTGTGTGTGCATATTGGTTGATATTGTGAGAATTAAACTTATAACGTGAAAACATTTCAAGCCATATGAGTATGTGCTCTCCTTTCTTCATGAAGCTTATTAGTCATGACAAAGGCCATTGATATCAAGGCTATATGCATTTTTTATAAAAAAATGAATAAGGGTCATGTAGGGACAGGTGCAAGGCCATCGACGTATGGGCAGTAAGGACTTTTCGTGATTTTAATTTCGGGTATTTGAACCATAAGGCACTTTAGGGTTGGCAACATGTGTACTACTGTACTACTATCCATTAGAAATGACGCAGACCAAATATGTACAGCACAGTCGGGCTTGGGTCTCACTAATGCCAATTGCAACTTATAGAGTAGCCTCAGCACTTCATATTTCTACCACCCGTAATACTCGATTAGCTCAAGTTTTAGTTTCAATACATTATTTTCTAGGACAGACGTTTTATGCTTACTAGCACACCCAAATCACGCTTAACATATTATGATCTTTTCAGTGTTAGATTGCGTGTTTTGTATTTATTATGAGGACTTCCTATGCCAATATTAATTAGGCCAACTACTCATCATCATCAAATTTAATTTACCACCCACCTCACTATTCACTCATTCACACTGCAAATATTATCAGAAGTGGGAATGTCAGATTAGTGAGGTTAGTTAATTACCACTTAAATGGATATCAAAATCAACTAAAGTATGGTGTCATTGAAAACTGTTTTGAATGACTCATGTTATAGATGTTTTCTTTTTCCATGGCACCTTCCAGGCTCAAGAAGGAGTACTGGGGACATGATTGCAGGAAGACATGCCCCGGGCGTCCTTTCCCGAAGTTTTACGAAATGACGCAGCTCTCTTAACTTTCCTTGAAAAGCTGGAGAGGGGGGTGTGGTGCTCGTGTCAGGTGTACCAACCGAGATGGATCAAATAAACTTCTCACCAAACGCATTGGACACATGAAGATAACTCATTACGGGTTAGTCTTGTATTTTATTGCTACTTCCCCCCCATAATGTGCAGGTGAAGTCGTAAGGGTTTCGATACATGCATGTATTTCAAAATACATTCCATTTCTTTGGAATTGGAAGAAAAAGTTGTTCTCAATCTACATTGACAGATGTATTGAAATTTAAAACCAACTCAGTTAACATAATTTTGATTATGTAAAAAAATATATATAGTGTTCATATACGGGGTGTAGTGTGTGTGTGTGTGGGGTGTGTGTGTGTGTTGGTGTGTGTGTGTGTTTGACTGTGTGTGTTATTCACCCATGGTCTTGTCCACGCGAGCTGGCTCGTGTCGCCAGTTTTACCCTCTCGTGCGAGCTTGGAGCACATTATTACCGACTTTGTGCAATGCTGGACCTCAACACACCACACCCCCCCACCCCCTTTGCTCCTGTTGTGTGTGTGTGTGTGTGTGGTGTGTGTGTGTGGTGTTGTGTGTGTGTGTGGTGTGTGTGTATTCATCTATTTGTATTTTACAGGGCCTGAGCTACACTCGTATGGTCCCGTCCTCCATAGCTACATTTTTATCGTTCATCCTTAGTCTTAGAGTTGGCCGAAACCATCACCCCGGGATTCGGGCCCACAACCCCCGCTAACACCCGGTACCCATTGACTGCTGGGGGGACAGGGGGATCGGTTTTAAGGAAACAGCCCATCTTCTCCGCTCCGTCCGTGGGATCTAACCCTTGACTTCCCGCCTGTGAACCGAGCGTGCAAACCACTACACTACAGAGTACCAACACACACAGAGTGTTGTGTGTGTAATTGTGTATTCTACACCCACTTCTCGACCATGCGAGCAGGACTTGCGATCACCATTTTTGCCCTCCCAAAAAGAGCTTGGAGCTCGTATGACCAATCTTTTGGTAATACTCAGACCTAAAACACCTCACACACCGACCCTAAAACACCTCACA
>JACEEZ010009964.1:0-2500 GCA_016584305.1 Chionoecetes opilio | reverse complement strand
ATCCCCAGTTTTTGAAGCAGCTTCCAACTGATATTAAAAACACCGGCTGCCTTTCCCACCCCTCACCTTTGACTACCGTCTCTCTCACTTCATCGAGAGGGTTTTTTTATTTTTTTATTTTTTATTTCTTCCTATATCGTAGGCACAGTGACTTCTAGGGCTCGTATGGTAGGTTTGTTTCCCTGGAGTTTTCAATGAGGGCTGTGATGATGGTTGGTCCCTCGCGCCGTGGTGGCGCAGGCAGGATTTTTACAGTGAGACGCCCTGGGGGTGATTAGAGGCTCAATGCCGCCCCCCTTTTTCCTCCGATGCACTCGCAATCGAAGGTAGAGTTAATGGGCAGGGCATGTGGGTGTTCTCAAGCCACTCGACGGTGCAGAAAGATTTTGGTTCTCATCGGGGATCGAACGCGGGTCACCGAGAACGCCACTCGGAGACGCTAACCACTCTGCTACCGCCTCCCCTCACGGGTACGGTTTCGTCAATGGAAGGATCGACATCCACTGCCCGTAACCCAGTGGTGTGAAGCTGCCCAACTGCCGTGAGAAAACTGCCGCAGGTGAAACAGGGTCCGCCGTGAAAAACTGCCCAAAGTAGCCAGTCCAACGAGCCATTATTACAATGCTGTTCTAATTCAAATATCTCAGTTTTATTCTTCTCTCTTTAATATATGTGGATTATTATTATAATTTTCATTATTATTATTATTATTATTATAATTATCATTATGATCAAAATGTCCAATTTTTATCATATTTTTCAGTCTACATTCATTCCTTATTTTTCTTACCTATATACCTTCAGGAAGTCCTATGTTTTAAACTAAAGTAATGTAATTTTTGTATAAACTTTATATCTATGTTATTTTATCCTGCGAAGATGTTAGATTGAAAAGAAACAAAGAGAGAATACCATGTCAATTAGTTTATGGAAATTGAATTTTTTGTTAATAAAAATATTCTCAATTGTATAATTATAGTACAAGAAAAAAAAAAAAAAATACCCATGAAATTATATTATATTCACAAAAAATTAAAACAATGGAAAATTATTTAACAATGACATTGAAAAAAGGACACTTCTTATAACACACATCTTATAAATATGCAACCCATATACTTTGGCTATAGTATATAGTTCATCGTGTCATACAAGAGTGGAATTAACCCCATTACTATATCAAATGTGGTTATTGTAAAAATTTATCATAGCATTACTTATGGTTCATTTGACAAATCAAAAAAATTTAGTGGTTATAGCCTGCCCCCTCGCCCTCAGCTCCATGTATAGGCATAAATCTTTTGCCACTGGGGATGTAGTCTAGTAGCGGATGAATCACCGAGCGCACAAGAGGAATCCGCCGAGCCAAGGTGGCCAGGGTGTGCTGCAGCCAGTTTCTGGGTGATGCGCTGGTAGGCAGGGGTGCGGATCAGGTAGAAGAGGAGGGAAGGCGACGGCGCACCATCTCGTCCCTCTCCCTGGGTGTGAGAGGGTGTGCAGGGAGAGGCTGGAGAGAGGGAGAAAGTTATGGTAGAAACAGACCAAAAAAAAAATGCTGATGAACATTCTTTTAACCATAATTATAACCATCACAATATTCCATAACTCTGACCTGGTGTAGTCCATGGCCAGGGCGAGTGTCCAGGGGCCCAGGACTGCTGGCCACACAGGTACATGGCTAACAGGTGACACAGCGGCCGTAAAGTATGCAGAGACTAAACGAGAGAGAGAGAGAGAGAGAGAGAGAGAGAGGGAGAGAGAGAGAAAATAAAAAGAGGTAAAATAAATGGCCCAAAATTATGCATGCAATAAATATCATCTTTCTGTTTAACGTCAGATTTCCCATAATATTTTTTTAGGCTAGACGGTCAATGATACGCTTCCAACCAGCGGTGTAGCTACGGGGGGTTAGATGGGGCACGTGGCCCCATGAGAATCCGGTGCCCCCCCCACTGGCCATGTCTGCCGTACTCTGTATAATGCTCTAATACCCACCACTTAGTGATAGATCTGATCTTAGAATATCCCCTTATACCCTTCTATGTGGGATCAGAATGCCCTGAACTCCACTTGCCTAGTGCCCCCCCATTGATAGATACCTAGCTACACCACTGCTTCCAACCATCTCTATCCATTGCGTTAACATCTTCAATGCCCTATGCTGACAGATCCTCTTCAACACACTGCCTCCATGTCTTCCTTGGTCTGGCCGGTGGACGGCGACATGGCACTTCCACTCTAACAGCTCTCCCCAATGCCTCGCCACTTCTCTCCTCTTCACGTGCCTAAACCACTTCAATCTCCTTACTCTCAGCACTCCACTCAGCTACTTCAATCTACATCTTCTTGCCACCTTTTCACTGGACACCTCATCTCTCCATGTGATCCCAGCCATATACCTCAACATTCTCCATCACACCCAACCAAAAATCCCCCACTTTAACCCAAATTTCTGTCTTCGTTTTAAAAGGGCCCGTGTTTCTTAGAACCTCATATACTT
>JACEEZ010009963.1:7500-18097 GCA_016584305.1 Chionoecetes opilio | reverse complement strand
CCAGATTCCAATATGATGCACCTATCAATGACCAGATCCAACTCCCACATATTTGTTTTATACTGGAGGATAATAATTCTTATCCCTGAAACTGCGGGAGCAAATAATTTTTAGTGCCACCAGTGCGGGAATGTGAGAAAAACGATGATCATTACAGAATTGGATGCAAATCACATCAACATCAAGGTTGTAGAAATTTGCATCCGGCATTATATCTAATATTAACCCAAACGTATTGGGTTGAGGTATGGTTGTGGTTGGGAGTTGAAATAGCTGGGGCGAAGGGTAGCAAGTCGCTTGCGAGAGACGGTTGAGGTGAATACAAGGGTGCCACACATTGGGATTTTGTCCCAAGATTTAGACGGGATTATTCATGTATTTATGCAGTCGTTTATCTGAAGGTAAGCATAGGTTCCGTTGTACCGTACCTTGATATAAACCACTGAATAAATACTTGAATAATCCCTTCAAAAGTCCCAAGATAGACACAAATATCCCAACGCCAAGACCTACATCCCAAGATCTTTTGGCAAATAACCAAGGATTGGTAAATATCTGCGTACATCGTAATGAGGCAGATGGTGGTGTGTGTTATCGAGAGCTGACATCAAGGCGTATATGTGACACAATAAGTAGACTTTTACGAATGTCGGCCTGGTTTTTGTATGCAATTAAAAACTGCGGTTTCGGTTTCGCAGTAGCTCAGCAGAGCCTTCAGGAAAACTTGCCACAGCCCACGGGTTAACTGGATGGACTATGACAAGGAATTCCTGAATAAGAATTGAAGAAGGTAGTCTATAAAGAGTGTTGACCAAGAAATTAATGAAGGGCGTGGAATGAAATCAAATTTAAGGAACATCTACAAGAAATAAAGATTTATAAATATATACAAAAGACGACGTATACAAATGATGGAAACGTGATATAGAAAGATATATTATAATAGAAAATAATCTGTATTAAGATACACATCATTCAGGAGGAAACTGCATACATGGAAATGAATAAGGTAAGCAAGAAGGAGGAAAAGAACCGTGAGTGACAGAGAAACACAAAAACACAAATCAACAAAATATAATTATAAAACACAACTAAAACACACACACCCACCCACACACAAACACACACACACAGACACACACACAAACACATACACAAACACACACATCGCACACAACACACACACACACACACACACACACACACACACACACACACACACAACTCACACACACACACACACACTTACACACACAAACACACACACACACATACACACACCACACACACACACACACACACACACACACACACACACACACACACACACACTCACACACACACACCCACACACACACACACACACACACACACACACACACACACAACACACACACACCAACACACACAAACACACACACACACACACACACCCACCACACACACACACCCACACACACACACACAGCACACACACACACACACCACACACACACTAACACACCCTTCGATGAAACAAAGGACACGCCGATGATCAAAACACACAAACGAGAAAAAAAGTCTCATTACAGCAAAAAACAAACACATAAAAAAAGACCAACAACAACGACAAACCACAGGGGATTATATGAGAAGGTGGGGAACAGCGATCCAGGTGATTATGAGGGGAAAAAAAAATGGAAACACAACTAAAACACATCCATAAATAAAGATAGATTAGCTATTGGTTAATTAATAAATAATTAATTAATCATGGGAAACACTCGTTGGAAGGGCGCCGAATCGCCAATCCTGAAGAGCCTCCTAACCATCCTACTCCCGACCCTGTATAGTCTACTACTTTAAAAAGTTCAAATATGGGGGACCAATATGGACCAAGAATCTACCTCAAGCTGTACAAACTCCTTAAAAGTTCCAGATGAATGACCAACCCATGGTCCCAGATCTAACTCCAACTCTTTCCCGTAAAAGTTCCAAGTTGATTGACCAACCACATCTAAAGATCTACTCCAAGCTGTTCTACCCTTAAAAAGTTGCAAGATAATGACGGACCCATATGGACCATTATTCACATTGAATCACCAATCAATGACCAGATCCACTCCCACCATATTTTGTTTTATACTGAGATAATAATTGTTATCCCTGAAACTGCGGGAGCAAATAAATTTTTAGTGCCACCAGTGCGGGAATGTGAGAAAAACAGTGCTCCTTAAAGAATTGGTGCAAATCACTCAACATCAAGGTTGTAGAAATTTGCACCGGCATTATATCAATTTTTAACCCAAACGTATGGGTGACAGGTATGGTTTGGTTGGGATTTGAAATAGCCTGGGGCGAAGGGGTAGAGTCAGTCGCTTGCGAAGACGGTTGAGGTGAATTCAATGGTTGCCACAACATTGGGATTTTGTCCCAAGATATAGACGGGATTATTCATGTATTTATGCATTCGTTTATCTGAAGGTAATGCATAGGTTCCGTTGTACCGTACCTTGATATAAACCACTGAATAATACTTGAATAATCCCTTCAAAATTCACAGATAGACCCAAAATATCCCACGCCAAGACCTACATCCTAAGATCTTTTGGCAAATAACAAGGATTGGTAAAATACTGGGTACAAATCGTAATAGTCAGATGGTGGTGTGGGTATCGAGAGGCTAACCATCAAGGCGTATATGTGACACAATTAAGTAGACTTTTACGAATTCGGCCTGGTTTTTGTATGCAATTGAAAACTGCGGTTCGGTTTCGCAGATAGCTCGCAGAGCCTTCAGGAAGGCTTGCCACAGTCCCACGGGTTTAACTGGATGGCCTATGACAAGGAATTCCTGAATAAGACTTTTAGGAACGTAAGTCCTATAAGAGTGTTGACCAAGAAATTATTGAAGGGCGTGGAATGAAATCAAATTTAAGGAACTCTACAGAAATAAGATTTATAAAATATATATAACAGACGACGTATACAAAAGATGGAAACGTGATATAGAAAGATATATTTAATAGAATATAATCAGTATTACATACACATCATTCAGGAGGAAACTCATACTGAAATGAATAAGGTAAACAAGAAGAGAACAGAACCGTGAGTGACATAGAACCCAAAACACAATCCAACAAATATAATTATAAAAAGCACAACTAAAACACACACACCCCCCACACACAAACACACCCACACAGACACACACACACAAACCACATACACAACAACACATCGCCATGCACACACACACACACACACACACACACACCAACACACACAAACGTCGCACACACACACACACACACACCTACCCACACAAACACACACACACACATACACACCACCACACACACACACACACACACACCCACCCACACACAAAACTCACACACACAGCTCACACATACACAACACACCACACACACACACACACACACACACACACACACACCACACACACACACACACACACACACACACACACACCCACACACACACACACACACACAACACACACACACACAACACACACACACCCAACACACACACACACACACACCCAACACACACACACACACACACACACACACACACCACACACACACACACACACACACTACACACAACCCTCATGAAACAAAGGAACACCCTAGATCAAAAACACACAAAAACGAGACAAAAGTCTCATTACAGCAAAACAAACCCCATAACAAAAGACCACAACAACAACAAAACAAACAGGGCTATATGAGAAAGGGTGAGAACAAAAGCGATACAGGGTGAATATATGAGGGGGAAAAAAATGGAAAACAAACTAAACAACAATTCCTGAGAATAAAGATAGATAGCTAATGGTTTAATTAATAAATAATTAATTAATCATGGGAAACACTCGTTGTTGAGGGAGCGCGCATCGCCAACCTGGAAGAGCATCCTACCATACTACTCCGGACCATCTGTATAGTTCTACTACTCTTAAAAGTTCAAATATGGGGGACAATAATGGCCCAGATCGAACTCCAAGCTGTTACAACTCTTAAAAGAAGTTCCAAGATTAAATGACCAACCATGGTCCAGATCTAACTCCAAGCTCTATTACCCGTAAAAGTTCCAAGATGATTGACCAACCACATCTAAGGATCTTACTCCAAGCTGCTCTACCCTTAAAAGTTGCAAGATAATGACGGACCAAATATGGACCAGATTCCAATATGATGCACCTATCAATGACCAGATCCAACTCCCACATATTTGTTTTATACTGGAGGATAATAATTCTTATCCCTGAAACTGCGGGAGCAAATCAATTTTTAGTGCCACCAGTGCGGGAATGTGAGAAAAACGATGATCATTACAGAATTGGATGCAAATCACATCAACATCAAGGTTGTAGAAATCTGCATCCGGCATTATATCTAATTTTAACCCAAACGTATTGGGTTGAGGAATGGTTGTGGTTGGGAGTTGAAATAGCTGGGGCGAAGGGCAGCAAGTCGCTTGCGAGAGACGGTTGAGGTGAATTCAAGGGTGCCACACTTGGGATCTTGTCCCAAGATTTAGACGGGATTATTCATGTATTTATGCAGTCGTTTATCTGAAGGTAAGCATAGGTTCCGTTGTACCGTACCTTGATATAAACCACTGAATAAATACTTGAATACTCCCTTCAAAAGTCCCAAGATAGGCACAAACTATCCCAACGCCAATACCTACATCCAAGATCTTTTTGGCAATTCACCAATAGGTTGGTAAATATCTGCGTACATCGTAATGAGCAGATGTGGTGTGTGTTATCGAAGAAGCTTGACATCAAGCGTATATGTGACCCAATAGTAGACTTTTTACGAAATGTCGGCCTGGTTTTTTTGTATCAATTGAAACTGCGGTTTTCGGTTCGCAGTAGCGCAGCAGAGCCTTCAGGAAGGTTTGGGCCACACCCACGGGTTATCTGAGGACTTGACAAGGAATTCTGAATAAGAATTGAAGAAGGTTAGTCTATAAAGAGTGTTTACCAAGAAATTAATGCTCAGGGCGTGGAATGAACTCAATTTAAGGAACATCTACAAGAAATAAGTTTTATAAATATTATAAAAAGACGACGTATACAAAAGCGGAGGGAAACGTGATATATAAGATATATTATAATAGACAATAATCAGTATTAAGATACACATCATTTCAGGAGGAAACTTGCGTTATCATGGAAATGAATGAGGTAAACATAAGGAGGAAAAGAACCATGGAGTTACATAGAAACACAGAACACACCAAATCAACCAAATTATAATATAAAACACCAACTAAAACCCACACACCCACCCACACACAAACACACCACACAGACACACACACAAACCACATCACAAACACACACATCGCAAACAACACACATACACACACCACACCACACACACACACACACACACAGTACACACACAACACACACACACACACTTACACACACAACACACACACACACATACACACCCCACAACACACACACACACACAAACACACACCAATACACAACACTACACACACACACACACACACACACAACTCACACACCACCTCCAAACACCACACACACACACACACACACACACACCCACACACACACACACACACACACCACACACACACAACACACACACACACACACAATACAAACACACACACACACACAACACACCACACACACACACACACACTAACACACACCCTCATGAACAAAGGCACACCCGATATACAAAAACACACAAAAAACGAGAACAAAAGTCTCATTACAGCAAAACAAACACCATAAAAAAAGACCACAACAACACAAAACAACAGGATAGATTAGAAAGGTGAGACCGCGATACAGGTGAATATATGGGGGAGACAAAATTGAAACAAAACTAAAACACAGCCATAAATACAGAATAATAGCTAATTGTTAATTAAGAAATAATTAATTAATCATGGGGAAACACTCGTTTGGAGGAGCCCCCTATTCCAATCCTGAAGAGCATCCTACCCTCCTACTCCGACCTTTTATATCTACTACTCTTAAGTCAAATATGTGGGACCAATAATGGCCGCAGATCTACTCCAAGCTGTACAACTCCTAAAAGTTCGAAGATGAATGACCAACATTGGTCCAGATATACTCCAAGCTCTCTTACCCGTAAAAGTTTCCCAAGATTTTGACCAACCACATCCTAGGATCTTACTCCCAAGCTGGCTCTACCCTTGAAAATTGCAAGATAATGCCGGACGCAAATATGGACCAGATTCGCAATAATGATGCACCCTATCAATGACCATATCCACTCCACATATTTGTTTTATACTGAGGATAATATTCTTATCCCTGAAAACCTGCGGGAGCAATCAATGTTTTAGTAGCCAGCGAGTGCGGGAATGTGAGCAAAAAAGTTGATCATTACAGACTTGGATGCAAATCACATCAACATCAAGGTTTATAAATCTGCATCCGGCATTATATCTATTTTAACCCAAACGTATTGGGTTTGGGTTTGGTTTGTGGTTTGGGATTGACTAGCTGGGGCGAAGGGCAGCAAAAGTCGCTTGCGTGAGACGGTTGAGGTGAATTCAAGGTGCCACAACAATTGGGATTTTGTCCCAAGATTATACGGGATTTATTCATGTATTATGCAGTCCGTTTATCTGAAGGTAAGCATGGTTCCGTTGTAACCGTACCTTGATATAAACCACTGTATAAATACTTGAATAATCCCTTCAAAAGTCCTAAAGTAGACACAAAATATCCTCAACGACCAAGACCCTACATCTCAAGATCTTTTGGCAAATAAACAAGGATTGTTAAATATCTTCGTACACGTAATGAGGTAGATGGTGGTGTGTGTTATCGGAGAGCTGACATCAATGCGTATATGTGACACAATAAGTAACTTTTACGAATGTCGGTCTGGTTTTTTGTATGCAATTTGACAACTGCGGTTTCGGGTTACGGCGTAGCTCAGAAGAGCCACGGAAGGCTTGCACCACAGCCCCCGGTTTAACTGGATGGACTATGACAAGGAATTCTGAATAAGAATTGAAGAAGGTAGTCTTAGAAGAGTGTTGACCAAGAAATTGATGAAGGGCTGGAATGAAATCAAATTTTAATGAACTCTACAATTGAAATAAAGATTTATAAATACTATATAAACACGACTTATCAAAAGATGCAAACGTGATATAGAAAGAGTATTATAATAGAAAATAATCAGTATTAAGATACACTCATTCAGGAGGAAACTGCATCATGGAAATGATAATAGGTAAACAAGAATGAGGAAGAACCATGAGTGACAGAGAAACACAAAAACACAATCAACAAAATATAATTTATAAACATCCACTAAAACACACACAGACACCCACCCACACACAACCACACACACAGACACCACACAAAACACTACACAAACAGACCACATCGCACACACACACACACACACACACACACACCAACACTACACACACACACACATCGTACACACCACACCCCACACACACACACTTACACACACCAACACACACACACACATACAACCACCACACACACACACACCACACACACACACACACAACACAACAACACACACACCACACACACACCACACACACACAATCCCAAAACACACACTCACCACACACACACACACACACAAACACACACACACACAACACGACACACCACAAAACAACACACACACACACACACACACACACACACACACACACACACACACACACAACACCACACACACACACACACACACACACACACAACACAACACACGCTCACACACACACCACACACACACTAATCACACACCCTCATGAAACAAAGGAACACCCGATGATCAAAACACACAAAAACGGAAACCAAAGTCTCATTACAAGCAAACAACACCATAAAAAAAGACAACCAACAACAAAACACAGGGATATATGATAAAGGTGGACGCGATACAGGTGAATATATGCAGGGGGAACGAAAATGGACACAACTAAAACACATCCATCAATAAATGATAGATAGCTAATGGTTATTAATAAATATTAATTATCCAGGGGAACACTCGTTGGGAGGGAGCCCCCATCGCCAATCCTGAGCGCAACTCCTACCAGTCCTACTCCGAACTTTATAGTCTAACTACTCCCTTAAAGTCAAAATATGGGGGACCATAATGCCCATATCTTACTCCAACTGTACAACTCTTAAAAGTTCCAAATGAATGACCAACCATGGTCAGATCTAATCCAATCTCTATTACCCGTAAAAGTTTCAAGATGATTGCCCGCCACATCTAAGGATCTTACTCCAAGCTTCTCTACCCTTAAAATTTCAAGATAAATTACGAACAAATATGGACCCGATTGTCCAATATGATGCACTCTATCAATGACAGATTCCACCTCCCCAACCTATTTGTTTTGATACTGGGAGGATAATAATCTTATCCCTGAACTGCGGCAGCCAATCAATTTTTAGTGCACCGCGTGCGGGAATGTGATAAAAACGAATGATCATTCAGACTTTGGATGCAAATCACATCAACATCAAGGTTGCGAAATCTGCATCCGGCATTATTCCTATTTAAACCGAAACGTATTGGTTTTAGGGGATGGTTTTGTGGTTGGGATTTTGAAAATAGCTGGGGCAAGGGGCAGCAAGTCGCTTGCGTGAGACGTTGAGGTGAATTCAAGGGTGCCACACATTGGATTTTGTCCCAAGATTTAGACGGATTATCATGGTATTTATGCAAGTCGTTTATCTGAAGGTAGCATAGGTTTCCGTTGTACCGTACTTGATCTAGACCCCGTATAAAATACTTGAATGATCCCTTCAAAAGTCCCAGATAGACACAAAGATATTCCCAGACAACGCCAAGAGCCTACATCTCAAGATCTTTTGGCAAATAAACCCAAGGTTGGTAAATATCTGCGTACATCTTAATGGGTAGAATGGTGGTGTGTGTTATCGAGAGCTGACATCAAGGCGTATATGTGACCATAATTATATTTTACGAATGTCGGCCCCTGGTTTTTGTATCAATAAAACTGCGTTATCGTTTCGCAGTAGCTCAGCAGAGCCTACAGAAGCTTGCCACAGGCCCACGGGTTTACCTGGATGGAATTATGACAGGAATTCTAATAGAATTGAAGAATGTATCTATAAGAGTGGTTTTACCAAGAAATTAATGAGGGGCGTGGAATGAGAAGTCAATTTTAAGGAAACATCTACAGAAATAAAGATTTATAATATATATAAAAGACTCGTATACAAAGATGCAAACGTGATTATAGAAAGATAGATTATAAGAGACATATAATCAGGATTAAGATACACATCATTCAGGATGAGACGCATACATGGAATTAATAAGGTAAAACAAGAAGGAGGAAAAAGAACATTAGTTACAAGAAACACAAAAACACAAATCAACAAATCTAATTATAAAACACAACTAAAAACACACACACCCACCCACATGGCACAAACACACACACACAGTCACCACACAAACACATACACAAACACACACATCGCACACAACACACACACACACACACACACACACACACAACACACACACAACACACACACACACACACACACACACACACACACAACACACACACACACACTACACACACACACACACACACACACACCCCACACACACACCCCACACACACACACACACACACACACCCCACACACACACAACTCACACACACACACACACATCACACACACCACACACACACACACACACACACACACACACACACACACACACACACACACACACACACACACACACACACACACACACCACACACACACACACACACACACACACACACACACACACACACACACACACACACACACTAACACACACCCTCATGAAACAAAGGAACACCCGATGATCAAAACCACACAAAAACGAGAACAAAAGTCTCACAACAGCAAAACAAACTCCATAAAAAAAGACCACAATAACAACAAAACACAGGGATATATGAGAAAGGTGAGACAGCGATACAGGTGAATATATGAGGGGAGAAAAAATGGAAACAAAACTAAAACACATCCAAAATAAAGATAGATAGCTATTGGTTAATTAATAAATAATTAATTAATCATGGGGAACACTCGTTGGAAGGAGCGCCGATCGCCAATCCTGAAGAGCATCCTACCATCCTACTCCGACCTGTATAGTCTACTACTCTTAAAAGTTCAAATATGGGGGACCAATAATGGCCCAGATCTAACTCCAAGCTGTACAACTCTTAAAAGTTCCAAGATGAATGACCAACCATGGTCCAGATCTAACTCCAAGCTCTATTACCCGTAAAAGTTCCAAGATGATTGACCAACCACATCTAAGGATCTTACTCCAAGCTGCTCTACCCTTAAAAGTTGCAAGATAATGACGGACCAAATATGGACCAGATTCCAATATGATGCACCTATCAATGACCAGATCCAACTCCCACATATTTGTTTTATACTGAGGATAATAATTCTTATCCCTGAAACTGCGGGAGCAAAATAATTTTTAGTGCCACCAGTGCGGGA
>JACEEZ010009963.1:0-2500 GCA_016584305.1 Chionoecetes opilio | reverse complement strand
TGGAAAGAATAAGGTAAACAAGAAGGAGGAAAAGAACCATAGAGTGACAGAGAAACACAAAACCACAAAAAAAAAAAATCAACAAAATATAATTATAAACCCACCCTAAAAAACACACACACACCACCACACAAACACACACACACAGACACACAACAAAAACACATACACAAACACACCACATCGCACCACAAAAACACACACACATACACACACACACCCACACAACACACACACACACACAACAACACGTCACACACACACACCCACAAACCACACTTAAACACACAAACACACACAACACATACACACCACACACCCACACACACACACACACACAATACACACACACACACCACCACACACCACACACACACACAACAATCACACACCCACACTCCACACACACATACACCACACACACCACACACACCACAACACAACACACACACACATACACAACACACACACACACACACACACACACACACAACACACACACAAACACACCCACACACACACCACACACTCACACCACACACACACACACACTAACACACACCCTCATGAAACAAAGAACACCCGATGATCAAAACACACAAAACGAGACAAACGTCTCATTAACAGCAAAACAAACACACATAAAAAAAAAACCACAACAACAACAAAACAACAGGGATATTATGAGAAAAGGTGAGACAGCGATACAGGTGAATATATGAGGGAAGAGAACAAAAATGGAAACAAAACTAACAAATCCAGAAATAAAGATAGATAGCTATATGGTTAAATTAATAAATAATTAATTAATCATGGGGAAACACTCGTTGGAGGGAGCCCCTATCGCCAATCCGAAGAGCATCCTACCATCCTACTCCGACCTTTATAGTCTACTACTCTTAAAAGTTCAAATATGGGGGACCAATAATGGCCCAGATCTAACTCCAAGCTGTACAACTCTTAAAAGTTCCAAGATGAATGACCAACCATGGTCCAGATCTAACTCCAAGCTCTATTACCCGTAAAAGTTCCAAGATGATTGACCAACCACATCTAAGGATCTTACTCCAAGCTGCTCTACCCTTAAAAGTTGCAAGATAATGACGGACCAAATATGGACCAGATTCCAATATGATGCACCTATCAATGACCAGATCCAACTCCCACATATTTGTTTTATACTGGAGGATAATAATTCTTATCCCTGAAACTGCGGGAGCAAATCAATTTTTAGTGCCACCAGTGCGGGAATGTGAGAAAAACGATGATCATTACAGAATTGGATGCAAATCACATCAACATCAAGGTTGTAGAAATTTGCATCCGGCATTATATCTAATTTTAACCCAAACGTATTGGGTTGAGGTATGGTTGTGGTTGGGAGTTGAAATAGCTGGGGCGAAGGGTAGCAAGTCGCTTGCGAGAGACGGTTGAGGTGAATCAAGGGTGCCACACATTGGGATTTTGTCCCAAGATTTAGACGGGATTATTCATGTATTTATGCAGTCGTTTATCTGAAGGTAAGCATAGGTTCCGTTGTACCGTACCTTGATATAAACCACTGAATAAATATTTGAATAATCCCTTCAAAAATCCCAAGATAGACACAAAATATCCCAACGCCAAGACCTACATCCCAAGATCTTTTGGCAAATAACCAAGGATTGGTAAATATCTGCGTACATCGTAATGAGGCAGATGGTGGTGTGTGTTATCGAGAGCTGACATCAAGGCGTATATGTGACACAATAAGTAGACTTTTACGAATGTCGGCCTGGTTTTTGTATGCAATTGAAAACTGCGGTTTCGGTTTCGCAGTAGCTCAGCAGAGCCTTCAGGAAGGCTTGCCACAGCCCACGGGTTAACTGGATGGACTATGACAAGGAATTCCTGAATAAGAATTGAAGAAGGTAGTCTATAAAGAGTGTTGACCAAGAAATTAATGAAGGGCGTGGAATGAAATCAAATTTAAGGAACATCTACAAGAAATAAAGATTTATAAATATATATAAAAGACGACGTATACAAAAGATGGAAACGTGATATAGAAAGATATATTATAATAGAAAATAATCAGTATTAAGATACACATCATTCAGGAGGAAACTGCATACATGGAAATGAATAAGGTAAGCAAGAAGGAGGAAAAGAACCATGAGTGACAGAGAAACACAAAAACACAAATCAACAAAATTAATTATAAAACACAACTAAAACACACACACCCACCCACCACAAAACACACACACACAGACACACACACAAACACATACACAAACACACACATCGCACACAACACACACACACACACACACACACACACACACACACACGTACACGCACACACACACACACACACTTACACACACAAACACACACACACACATACACACACCACACACCACACACACAACACACACACACACACACACACACCACACAACACACCACACACACACACACACCACACACACACACACACACACACACACACACACAC
>JACEEZ010009962.1:37500-41065 GCA_016584305.1 Chionoecetes opilio | reverse complement strand
AACCCCCTCATCAGCAACCAACTTTCCCTTTCTCCCGTGGCATCACCACCTTCCTCAACGCCACGGGGGAAAAAGCGTAGTAGGACGGAAGGAGAGGGAAAATGTTATCGCCCAATTAGAACTGCTGAGGGAGAGTGCAAGTGAAAGAACTACAAGTTTAATAAATTTCACACAAGTAGTAATGGAACAAAATGAACGACACCACAGACAACAGACATCATCACAGATGATGATGATGATGATGATGTGATGATGGTGATGGTGATGGTGATGTGATGATGGTGATGTAAATAATATAATCATTTACAAAAGAAGTATATGCAGGTAATAGGTCTCGATTCAGTTTCACGGTGTAATCTCTGATTTGACACGTAATCATCCCAGTGATACCCCATGATTCTGCGAAGACACTTAGGCCCGTACCGAGTCATGATGAAGGTTGAGTGACGACCTTCGTCGACTGAGGAAGGGTACCATAAAAGGGATGTTTTTCAGCGACCATCGTCGCTGAAAAACATCCCTTTTATGGTACCAGCGACCATCGTCGCTGCTCCTACTTCCGAAAAACATCCCTTTTATGGCACCCTTCCTCAGTCGACGAAGGTCATCGCTCAACCTTCATCATGACTCTCGGTACGGGCCTAAGTGTCATTGTTCTTTACTTCCCTCAACCTCAGCTTGTATCAGTACTGGCTTACTCTTATTTTTCCGAAATGTTACTGTCAACATGAATGGGACGTTTTCACTGTTTAGCAAGGCACAACGGTAGGCACAGATTTCCTTCTTTTTGTTGTGGGAGAATGTGGAGAATAGTTTTGTAGTGATTGCACTTTACATGTATCCAGCCCCGAACCCTCTATGAATATCTGCAATCTGGCAAGTCATTCATTAGGGTTGGGAATATTCAATAGGGAAAGTGAATAGCGAATAATCAACAGGGAAAAACTGGTTCACAAATAGGGTGGTAAATGATTGGAATGGACTCAGTAAACAGGTAGGTAGTGGAGTCATTAGGGAGCTTTAAAAGGAATGTGTGTGTGTGTGTGTGTGTGTGTGTGTGTGTGTGTGTGTGTGTGTGTGTGTGTGTGTGTGTGTGTGTGTGTGTGTGTGTGTGTGTGTGTGTGTCTGTGTCTGTGTCTGTGTCTGTGTCTGTGTCTGTGTCTGTGTCTGTGTGTGTGTGTGTGTGTGTGTGTGTGTCCGCTCCAGGTGCCGCCCCCTGTGGCCGAATCCCCTCATATGGCACATTTTTGGAACCGGCTCGAGCAGGGGAAGGTTTTAAGCCCATTTATGAGATGATCCGATCACTTTTTTTTCTTTTTTTTCTTCTTTTTTTTCTTTCTTTTTTTTAGCAGCCCATTAGCGAGACTTGTGAAAAAAAAGTGGGTTGCGAGAATTGAGGAAACCTTGATGTAGGGTGATGGGTAATGGGTGAGTGAATGGGTGGGGTGATGGGTAATGGGTGTGGGGTGATGGGTGAGTGAATGGGTGGGGGGTGATGGGTGATGGGTGAGGGAATATATGGGGGGTGATGGGTGAGTGAATGGGTGAGGGGTGAGGGGTGATGGGTGAGGGAATATAGGGGGGGTGATGGGTGAGTGAATGGGTGTGTGGTGATGGATAATGGGTGAGTGAATGGGTGGGGGGTGAGGGGTAATGGGTGAGTGAATGGGTGGGGGGTGATGGGTAATAGGTGAGTGAATGGGTTGGGGGTGATGTGAATAGGTTGGCGTTAATACATAAATTTCTACATTCATGATTTTAGGAAAGCTAGAAGGGGCTATCTGGAGAGTCTGTGTTTGGTGGGCCGAAGGCCCACCAAACACAGGTGGTGGGCCAAAGGCCCACCAATAGCCCTCCGCAGGAGCTAGCCAAAAAGTCCGCCCGGAGGGCGGCTTTGCGGCTAGTATTACATATATGCCTATAGCGCGTGTAGGCAGTGAGCTCCAGGGGTGTGATGGTAGGCCCTGGAGGTTCACTTGAAGGCTGTGATGGTTGGTCCTCGCCCGTGGTGGCGCAGGCAGGATTTTTATAGAGACGCCTGTAATTAGAGAGAGGCTCATGCCGCCCCCCTGTGTCCTCCGATGCACTCGCAATCGAAGGTAGAGTTAATGGACAGGGCATGTGGGTGTTCTTAGGCCACTCGATGGTGCAGAAATATTTTAAGTGGATTTATGGGTCTCACTCGGGATCGAACTCGGGTCTTCGAAAACGCCACTCGGTGACGCTAACCAGTCTGCTACCGTCTCCCCAAATAACTTCTTATGAATTTATATTTTCACTTTCATTTATATGATTTAATTAAAATTTACATTATCCTGTCAGCTATGAGTGTTGCGTCAATTACCTTTACATTACCTGACCAAAATAATGATGAAGCAAAGAAAATGGAGTCAATCATTCACCAACATAATGTATTTTTTTTAGCTAACAGAGCAAACCTTTAACTCGGTACAATCGTTGAATAAAAAAATAAACTTCTAGTTAATAAATGAATAAATGATTGAGTGTGTGAAGAAAGCTGTAACGCCTCCAGCAGGTCAGTAAATCATGCAGTCAAGTCAGTCAAGCAATAATTATCTTCGCGTACTAGTCAGTCAAGCAGCAATTCTCTTCGCGTACAAGTCAGTCAAGCAACAATTCCCTTCGCGTACAAGTCAGTCAAGCAACAATTATCTTCGCGTACATGTCAGTCAAGCAACAATTCTCTTCGCGTACAAGTCAGTCAAGCAACAATTCCCTTCGCGTACAAGTCAGTCAAGCAACAATTATCTTCGCGTACAAGTCAGTCAAGCAACAATTCTCTTCGCGTACAAGTCAGTCAAGCAACAATTATCTTCGCGTATAAGTCAGTCAAGCAACAATTATCTTCGCGTACAAGTCAGTCAAGCAACAATTCTCTTCGCGTACAAGTCAGTCAAGCAACAATTATCTTCGCGTACAAGTCAGTCAAGCAACAATTCTCTTCGCGTACAAGTCAGTCAAGCAACAATTATCTTCGCGTATAAGTCAGTCAAGCAACAATTCTCTTCGCGTATAAGTCAGTCAAGCAACAATTCCCTTCGCGTATAAGTAAGTCAAGCATCAATTCTCTTCGCGTACAAGTCAGTCAAGCATCAATTCTCTTCGCGTACAAGTCAGTCAAGCAACAATTATCTTCGCGTACAAGTCAGTCAAGCAACAATTATCTTCGCGTACAAGGCAGTCAAGCAACAATTATCTTCGCGTACAAGTCAGTCAAGCAACAATTCTCTTCGCATACAAGTCAGTCAAGCAACAATTATCTTCGCGTACAAGTCAGTCAAGCAACAATTATCTTCGCGTATAAGTCAGTAAAACAACAATTCTCTTCGCGTACAAGTCAGTCAAGCAACAATTCTCTTCGCGTACAAGTCAATCAAGCAACAATTATCTTCGCGTACAAGTCAGTCAAGCAACAATTCTCTTCGCGTACAAGTCAATCAAGCAACAATTATCTTCGCGTACAAGTCAGTCAAGCAACAATTATCTTCTCGTACAAGTCAATCAAGCAACAATTCTCTTCGCGTACAAGTCAGTCAAGCAACAA